>JAHQIW010005550.1:0-112762 GCA_019055375.1 Parelaphostrongylus tenuis | reverse complement strand
TCTGCTTTGATTTGTCTATCCGATCATCAATCAACAGCACGAGGCCGTGTTGCCTCTGCAGTCGAGAGGTGGCCCTGCAACACACATGTAGTCCTATAGCTCGTTCATCTGACCGAGCCTCACCACGCCCTACCAGCCTCTCTGGTGTTGGCGAATTCGTATCAGATTGATGTGGGAATGTAGCAGCTGGTGTAGAGCCACTCGGCTAGACGATCGGGAGTCACCCTGTGAAACCAGATTAGCCATTACGGTCTCATCAAAACGATACTTGAACAGTTAGTGCAATGCGTGGCACCATCATGCCGGGACTGACAAGATCGAGAACTTCATTCTTACTGTCTATGGAGATAGTTGGAGTTCTTCATCAAAGGAGTGGCGATGTACTTCCATTACATTATGTATTTCCATTTCCATAAGAAGTTGCTCATTCAGTACTGTATTACCATTTTTTGCTGATTGTTTATCTTAAGACAACGCTCATTTTCATATGCCAACAACTATTTTTTGAGCCATGCATGTGTTTGTGTTCTGGGCGCTTAGTACAGTCCAACACCGCTTGTGTGCGGTCTTAACAGCCTCGTCAGTTCTTCCACCATGCCTTTCATCATATAGCCAGCTCCTCTTTGGGGGAACATATACGTCTTACATATAGAGAGGCGAAGGACCTTACCTAGTACGCGTGTTCTGTAAGTGAAAGTATTATACCAAATGACGAGTGTTTCGTACACTCGATTTTCTCCTAAGCTGGTATTTATGGGAATTGGATCATTGTGGTTCGGCAAAAAAAGGATGGGTTTAAAGCCCTAAACAGGACCTTGTGTACCGTCCGAGTGGCCATACACTCGGGGATTCGTGAGGTTTCGTGCCGAGGGTTCATTGGCTTCTGGTGCGTATTACGATTCCTCGTCAGTGACCGGGTGCGGCGTACCCACCTCGTTTAGGCTTCCTTTAGACATTCTTTTTTTTTTTAGACTACTTCTGAAATGTTCAGTGCGAGGTTTATAAACACGTCGCTCTTATAGATCAAATCCCTTGTGGGTCCTTTTCGAGTGTTGTTCTCTAAAACGACGCTCAAATTCGCAAGTATGCTTTGATAATCAATTTTTTGAACCCAAAAATTAAATAATTATCAGGCGTCTAGAGATTTGGTCGTGCCATTTCGAGTTAACACTTGAAACGACCAATTATGATATTTCATTGAATTACTAGCAAAGAGCAACGAGTGTACATCTGTAGAACTGTCATTTGGTGATTTTTTTCAATGGACACGTGTAAATAGTTGGTCTTCGACTTCTCTATGCAAGAGGTTGGGTTTTCCTCAAGAAGGATTGACTAAGATGAAAGGCACTGTGCAACTGACGAGGCCTGCAAGACCGAAAAACACGCGTGTATACCACCGTATAAGTGCCCGTAACAGACCACATGCATTGCTCAAGAAAATAGTAATCAGCATATTGAGCTCTATCTGCTGAGAGATGTTTGTTTAGGTCTGCCCTGCTGACTGGCAAGACGATTCACCGACTATCAAGCCAGGTGTTTAAGGATAGCAAGGGAATACTTCAGCAAAGTAAACAAGTGATGTCATTTAGAGATATGCGTGTAAAATAAGCTCCTTTGGTGCTGTGCTGGTCGACGTTGATATTCGTGTGTGTTCGCTTATGACTCGTATATCGAACTGTTATTTAAATAGATCAGTGTTCAATAAAATCGTTTTTACTACTTAGTTTTTCTCTGTGCATGGGCATATCCAGCTTAATTTTTTTTTGAAGTATACCTATAAATTTGAAATAGTGTACCGAGGTGTTCAGAATGTCCAGTGACGAGTTGTTGGCAATTTATGGAACAGAGTTTGAAGGACTTGGAAGATGAAGAAAGTGAGAAATTTTCTCAATAATTCCTACGTTTTTCAAAAGATTATTAGGTTTAACTAAAGTGTCTGGTATCCTAGTGTGATCGCAATTCAAAGTCGAACTATTATTAGTGTGGCCGTGATGACAGGGGAATATTTTCACATGTGATCATAAAGGAACCACGCCAAGTAAATCTTGACGGAAAATATTAAATAGTGAAATAGCATTGGTTTTCTTTTGAAGGAGGCAGTTTCAAGGAAACCTGCTGGGATACAAGACCAGATTGTTACTGACGAGCAGGGGAGACGAAGGTTAGTTTGCTCTTTCGGAATCCTTTGAAATTGAGGATCACATTGAAATTGAGGATCAGTGCTGCACTTTTGAAGTATACGTTGAAAAACTTTGAAACCTCGAGCTGGAGTTGAACTCGGAATGGATGAGACATGGGTTCGACTCCCAGGCGAGGTTCATAGTTTTACATATCATTTGACATGCTTGTATATGTATGATAGCACCATAAACAGTGCTGTGAAGGCCCTAGATCAAAAGGAATTCCTGCAGACTATAACTGTGTAGTGTTAGCGCGACGGTGCATATAGATCATGACCATAAATAATCTCTTGCTGGATATTCATTTGTTTTTGACTTAACTAATGACTCATGAAAATTCGTCACCTGAAGTTTGCTCCTAGCTGATCCGTCTGTATTTTTGTAGTATACTCTTTATTCATTTCAAAACAGGAGAATTATCAGACTCATGATCTTTGCGTTCTCAGTGAGCACCTTGTTTGATCTGATCACTGAGCTCTTGGAATTCGATCTGAGTTGTTATTCTGTAGCAGTTTCTTTTCATCTCAGCCGTTCAAACTGGCCAAACCAATTTTTAATTACGTGAAAACTTTTCGGAATTAAGCTATATGTTTGAGTCTGTCGCTACATTATTCAAACTTTAATGGACCAACTTCAACTCAGGGCTAAAATATGATTTTAACTGCAGCTTCAACTTAACTGGGTAGATCACCCATTTGCGCTCCGCGCTCCTCAGATCGTTCCGTTGATTGTGATTACTGCTAACGCCGGCAAAGTTAAGACATGACTTAGAAGGAAATTGAGGGCCTGGTGGCGATTGTGGATCAGCAAATGAGGTTTTGGAGGGGTTAGTCACAGGAATGAAGCACAACTGGGGTTCCGAGTTTTTGCTCGTATCTCAGATCTTAGTTTTTTAGAGGATCGTACCTTCATGTGTTGTCCTCTGAAAAGGGAAAAGATTATGTATTGAACGATAATCTATGACGAAAGGGGAAGCCCGCGTTTAATTTACATAAGGCGTGTCTGTGAAGAGTAATGCTTGAGAAATAAAACCTTTTTGATGTTGTTTCCACACATAGATCTCATCGACTATTTTCAAACTCGCCATCAAACATTCAGTAGTCTAGTGTCCAACATTCTCTAAAATTGTTGGTAAGCGCTCGGCTGGACACTGGATTTCCAGGGCCAGAGGACGAATAGAAAAGAGCCATCATCGAATGAAGATGGAATTGCTACCAAAAGGAAACTATCATGGAGCTTTGCGTCATGTCAAGGAACAGGTCGATATGAACCATTATGGACCATCTAAGCCTAGCCTCAGCAGTGCAGTGGCAGCACGCGCCCTCGCTATGGGTAAGACTCGGCTCCAACTCCTGCGCTGAGGTGTGTTTTGCGTATCACTCAGAATCCCTGGAGAAAAACGAATTTGGTTGGAGATGTCTCTGCTTACGCTGACAATGTAGTATGTGGTAACGTTTAAGAGCCTTGTGAGGTGGTCGTCCGTACCAGTCGGTGTGCCAACGTCCCATGCCGCTGGTGCCCACCTCATAGCAGCAATGGGCAGACGTATTTATAGTGGAGCACTGTGTGTGTCACCATTTTTTCAGATGATGGTGTACGGCTGGTAGTGAGTAGTGGAAATCATCTCAATGAACTGTTTCAAACCTTTTGAAAGCATATTCACTACCAGTCTAGCCTGTCGCTGAAAAAATGGTTATAACACAATATCATATGCTATTATCGATTGAATAAAGTCTCCCCATCACTGTTGTAAAGTATGTTCAGTGTGGGGCGTGAGCTGCTGGTGAAGCGAGCGAAAACCTTAAAACGTACGTTTAGCTCTAACAATAACAACTTCGCGGCTCTTAAACATTCTCAGAGATTATGTTGTTCAACACAGGCAGAGCATTCTCTCCAAATAAATGCTTTTTTTTATCTAAGGATGCTGTCTGATATGCAAAACTGACACCAGGCGGCACTTGCTATACGCTACACTACTGAGGCCACACTTAGGTTTTTCAGATGATGGATTACGGCTGGTAGTGAGTATGTGGAAATTCATATCTCCCGTTCCAGAAGAAATCCGCTTCATGATTCTTTCAGTTAGTGTGAAATCCATGTGCTCTTTTCTACCGATATGCTCTTCTATTGTCTCTGGCCCTACAAGCAGCAGACTAGCGCTTATCAACAATATTAGAACGTTGAGGGTTTGTTTGGGGAGGGGGGGGGGGGGTGTGAGTATTATTCAACAAATTTCTCAGTCATAAACATTGCCAGATATCCCAACGCGCGTTCACTATGCAGATTTTGTCTTTTGTGGTGTAACAGTTTCATTTTTCATTGGTGACAGGTTCCATGGTGCGTTTACTGGTGGCTTCTCTGCTGGATACTACAACACTGTCGGCAGTAAGGAAGGTTAGTGAAGGTCGCATGAGTTGTTCCCTCGTGTTCTGTTCCATTTGTATGTATTTTTTTCATTTGTACTTTGTGAATTTTCAAGGATGGACACCTCAAGAATTCCGTTCATCGCGGGACCAACGAGCCGCCAAATTTCAGCAAAGAGCTGAAGATCTCATGGATGACGAGGTAGAGACGAATCGAAGACATTTCGATTTATAATTGATGGGGTGAACTGGAAGCAAATGCTCATGACGAAGCGTTTTCTTTTATTGAGTTAGAAAAACTGTTTGTTGAGAATTACAGTGCATTAAGTGCAAAAAAAAAATGGTTTGGTTCTCATAAGTCTTGACGTTAGAGCAATAAACACTGAAATTTTTTAACCAGAAGTAACAAAAATTACTTAACCCTTTGAGGACCAGCGTTGATAGGCAGGCGTCGTCGTGCCGTCGCTTGCGCGGCCCTCACAGGGCATCGGCAATTGCGTGCTCCGTTTAGGATGTTCTTGCTGTCTGCGCCTGCCTCCCCGCGAGCGCTTCTTTTCCACACGTCATTATTGAAACTGAGTGAGATTTGACGGCGCGCGGCACGGTACGAAACGTACCGTTTTGGCCCTTAAAAGGTTAACGACACAATTCAGAGTATGCGCCATTTGCCTTAAGACATTTCTGCCATCTGTCAGGCATCAAGTCAATAGCGCTTTTTGCAGGAATTTGAGCTTTCTTTGGTATCAACGCTGTCAATATTTGCCGCAATATGACCCTCAACGAAGCCTTTATCGAATTTGTCCTGCTCTGCAACTAGGAATGGGACGCGATGCGCAGAACGCCCTCAAGAACATCAACCGTGCAAAGGCTTAGGGATTTGGGCAAGCGAACAGCGTGTCGATTCTTTTATGAGTTTCACGCCAGCAACACCAACTTGAAGGATCAGCTGCGCTTTAGATGTTTACACGAAGTTGATCAAGACGCTGTAATAGAAGCCACTGAAGATGATTTGAGATTCGACTTTGACCATCGAGGAGTTGGGCCGACGACTCTGACAGTGTCATGCGACAATCAGCAGAATATTAAAGGCATCAGGTGCGTGCTAGTCTAGTGCCAAATCTTATGAGATAGACCTGATATTACGGCAAACCTTTGTGGGGCAGAAATGAGTGTTATACGCTAAATCGTATAGTTTGGGATGTCCTGCGACTCCTAAATATTGTCACAATCTATTTATTGTTTGTGTTATATCACAAAATGTTTTATGCTCGCTTAACGAGACAATATTTCGGTAATGTTTAGTGTTTTTATCTGTAGGATCTTGGAGAGTTTGGGATTGGTGCACGTCGAATTCGCACAGCTGAAGACTTTACTATGGAGCGAAAAGGTGAAAAGCGAATGGCTTGGGAACATGATGTGACGAGCACTCGACATGGTGCAACATCTGGAAAGTTTATCAAGCCAGTGAGGTAAAGTTGAGCTAATAGTGTTATTTGACTGAATTTATAATCATTCCCTGCGTTTAGTTAATCATGCTTTGTTTTGTTGTGTTTCGTATTCATCAGTTTGAGGGATAAGTTTGATTTTGGCTTTGATATAATGGATGAAGAATCGGGACTAAGTTAGAACAAGTAGATTTCTTGAAAAGGAATCCATTTATATCTTAGTGATTCAATTGGAAAGCGCATGCTTCGAGCAATGGGATGGCGTGAAGGACGCGGGTAGGATTGTTGACAGCTAAATCAAAAGGGAAAAGTGAGTTTCTTTCTGTTCCAATCAAAGCTTGCATTACGACTTGAGAAGTATGAAGATCATCATAACGCTTAACGACTTGAGATAGAAGATCAATAACATAAAAGCTTTTCGTTCATGTAATCCCTAGAGCGCTACTGAAACGACATTTCGAAAAAAGCTATTGGGATTCTTTGCATTTTGGTTCACCTTTCATATTTGAAGCTTTAGCAGAACTGTTTCACTCGTTCTCGTCAACCTTTTGTAAATGAGAAAAATATACAGTCTTGCGACTTAAATGTGCAATTACTTCAGTTTTCCGAACGAACTCTTTAGCTGTGATGGTCGTGGCTCGGATATGAATCCCACATCTTCGAACATGATTGCGATACTAATCAGAAAGGGCCTTTTCCCGCTCGCAGATTTATTTACACCAGATCATTCATTCGCTTGTCTCCACACCTATATACGTATTTTGTGATATAATCCGTCCTTCGTCAATAATTTTTACCCCTCAATCGTGACCCTAAGTGTTCCTGGGTATCAAATTGCGACTTATAGAAAAGATTTGTTCCACCAAAGTTTCCTGAGCAGGGAAGATTTTGAAATTTTTATCTCTACTCTCACAGAGTTCTCACTCACGTGGGGACATAATTCAAAGGCGCCGTTCTACACAACTATCGACTGATTCCTCGGAGTGTGAAACGTGTGCCAGAAAGACCGCCGACTCGATGGTTAGAATTGCTCAAGATATCAAAGGGATCCGCTGGACTATTTTGCTCTGCTATAAGTAAAATGATAGTTTCACTGACACCCGCTCGAGTCACTCGACGACCGGCGGGATGACAGGTGACGGGTGATATTTTCAATCGAGAAAAGAGTTATTCAAGGCGAAACCTGGTGTGTTAGTCGTGGCTAGTTCATCGGTTACAAAAGAAAAAAATCGCCCAAAGATTTGGTATTCTTTGTCTCGCTTTATCGAGCAAATGTGGCTCACTCAGTGGTTCTGCTACGAGGTAGGAACGTATGGGCTTTACTGATGCGTGATGGAATTGCTCAAAGTTGAAAGCGCTGCAAGAGGAGCATTCTGAATTCGTCATGATTTTTATGTGTTGAATGATAGTAGGGAAGTGAGCTGTGCAGTGTGGCCTCCAATTAAGAGAATCAGCAGAATATGACTAACCTCAGCATCATGACAACCACGTCGACGATTGATTGCTGACACTCTATATGCCTTCTATTGAACAAAGAGTGACCATAGAGCGGTGACCTCGGTGTTGGAGTAGCACCTACTCTTGGAATGGGTGAATGCGGGTTCATTCCCTCTAGGGGTGGAAATTTCTGCACATCACGCAGCATCCCTCTATACATAATCATGACGTCGTGACGTCTATCAAAGCGGTAACTAAAAAATTCTAATGTAATTGTATGTACCCATATGTACATGTATATGTATACATACATATACATATATTATACATATACCATACGTGCACATGTATGTATACACATGTGTATGTAAATTGTTCTTTTCGGTTATAAGAGGACAAATGAATATTCGACGTCATTCGCTGGATAGAATTTTCCAGAAGAGTGATTGGTAATCATTCGAACGCTTAAATCTCTAATTACTGCTTCACATGGGCCGATTCTCTGAAAGCCTTTTTTCGACGTTGTTACACAAGGAAATCCCTTGTCTTTCACACACACATTTTTCTCGCAAGACAGAGCGCTTTTTTTTGGACTATCATAATCATCAATAGCGTAATGTTTCAATAGCTGATTTCAACGCTGTGCTTGTTTTCTGTGAAGACCGTTTTTGTGCAGTGCAGCAGGGAGAACAAGTTGAATTCACATATCCGAGCAAGTGGTCTATGGCCAATTCACGAACTGTTGGGTTAGGCGGCTAGGTTTGCCTGAGGCGATGATCGATTGGTTTTAGCGCATATAAATATGTAAAGAAATCCTCATAGTAACTGAATATGTTCGAGAGTTACTGTTAGAAGCAGTCAGGACGTGTCTAGCTTCCTGAAATCCGTGAAAGTAATCATATTGATGACTGATTATGTATTCATGACAAAATAAAGGTATATAAAGTCTTTCTGTAGCAGAGTCGTACGTTTTATCTGGAGTATATCTTTTAGAGCGGTTAAACAATTCCTAATTGGACTAACAAAGATTCGCACTATCATAAGACCGGTCGAGAATCGATTAAAAATTTGGGTAAACGCCATTGGTGATTTTCCTGCGGCCGGTGATTTTACCAAAGACCACTTGCTCTCATATGTAAATTCAACTTATTCTTTTTCTCCTGCACTGCAGAGAAGCGGTCTTTACAGAAACTGAGCACAGCCTTGAAATCAGCAAACATTACGCTATCGAATGATTGCAAACAGCTTGAAAAACGAGCTTCGTCCGGAGAGAAATTTGCGCGTTTGAGACATAGTTTCATTTGTATCTGACAACGATATAAGGAGGGTCTTCTCGAATACTGGCCATGTAGGGCTCTAGCCAGAAATCTAAGCTTTTGAATGATTACCAGCACTCCTATGAAAAAATTCTTGTCCAGCGAATGACGTCGAATGTTCATTTGTACCCTTATAACCCGAAAAGAACCGTACATGTACTAATACATGTATTTATACACATATCATAGCAATATCTTAGTCGATGAGGTGGACGTTGAGCAAATCAAAGCGAGCGCTCCTAACGGATTCGACCACCGCCCACCGATGACGTGCTAATGATTCGGCTACGGTCCGTCGAAGGCGTTCATGGTCTCGGTTATGAAGCGCTCACCGTTTCATCGGTGCTTCGACGAAGCGTACGGACGTAAGGCATCGGCATTCAAGACTAACGCCAAGAGTCGAGGTATCAGAGGGCAGGTAAGATCGTAATTCTGTAGAAAGATGTTCGACGAAATTATCTTTTCGGCATTTTCGAAGAATATTATGCAAATTTGATCTACCGCTGCTTCTTTTGGCGGTAGATGTTGAAGAATGACGCAAAAAATGCTTTTTTCTAGTAATTTTCGTTCTAGGCATTAGCATTTCCATTTGGTACTTGAGATGTTGGGCTTGTTTTTAACGCTTGTAATTATTTTTATGAAGGTTCTCAAACAACTTCATTTTTCCTTTTCCGTTCGCTCGAACTTCGCAGTTCAATGAAATTGGATCTGTTTTCGTTATGTCAGTCTCGTAGCAACTGGAAACTAATAGTGTCATAAAAACCGCATTTCTTCACAAGAGTGTTTGGAACCGATTTTCAGGCATTTGGTGTTGGAGCATTTGAAGATGAAGACGAGAATATTTATTCCAACTACGACCTGAATCAATTCGACTTTGCACTGGATGCTCCAGGAACTTCAGAACAAGGGAGATCCGGCGTCGACTGCACGTTTGTGATGTCAAATAAGGTAGTTTTGCACCTTCTTTTAGTAGGAAAACTTCTTTTATCGTAAAGAAAGGACTGACAACATTTTTTACTGATTCTTTCAGCGTTTGAACCCACGTAAATTTTACGCGCCACCAAAATTGCCTCCTAACTTCCGACCAACGCACCGTCCTAAACCACTGGACTCGGCCAGACTTCCATCAGCACTGCAGGATGCCATGAAAACATTGACAGCCATACAGAGAGCGAAGTGAGTTTTTTCTTACAATGAAAGTCAAATGGGTGTATGGTGGATCTCAACCTTACCACATCGCTCCTTATGCTGACACATCTGGCCCCACGTTCCAGTGGACCTCGATTTTTCGATCTCTGTGCCAATGCATATTTTATGTAATCCCGAGAGATGGGGCCCCAGTGGGTTTTCGAAGCAACCACTCGACTGATGAGATTGAATGTAAAAGGGAAAAAGTTACGAGGAGTTGTTTTGGAACAAGAGAGAAGGATATAAAAACTGGGGTTATTATTCTCTTTTATCTGATAACATTTACTTGAGCTTTCTATGAGTTTTGTTATGGCACTTATACAGTGCAAGACACATGTTTCGGCATTACAGCCTCGTCAGGTGCACGGTGCCTGTATAAGTGTCATAACATGCCTCATGGAAGGTTCAAGTAATATTTTGTCAGATTATGTTGTTTTAAGAGATGTCCCAAAAGCACTCGAAACGAAAGGTTCTTTGTCAGTTTGTATTGGTATGCAAAAAACGGCTGAATAAATGGGAAGTCCAGAGGGAGAGATTTTTATTTTGATAATGAAAGATGTTTGTCAGTTAAGGTTATTGGGAGAAAATCGTGTGTCGGTCATGGAAATGGTGAGTGACAAGGATCGAAAACGTTTAGAACAACATCGTAGTCGATGGGATCAACGGCAAAGAGATGACGGAGAGGAGCGGAAGAGCAAGGTGTGATTGAAGTAGCGATCCAAGAAATCTTGTTGGAGATTACCTTTTTTCCATATACTTTATTTTACTTTATTATCCGTCTTTACACTGTTTTTTTTTTGCTCTGCAGATCCCAGTACTTCTAGCGTTCGAATTCTTTTTTTGTCGTCTTTTTGAACATCGTAGAGTAATGGGTAGCCACGCCTCCTTACAATCCTGAGGACAACCTGGTTGTGTCGCTCTATAGAGCGTTCGCTGATGGACTGCCGGAGAGTGTTGGGAGACTGGGTCAAGCCTCACACACAAGTGGTTCTGACGAGCATCAGAACCACTCAGTCACGGTGCTCCCATTTTCATATGTTTATATATGTATATGTATATACATATATATATATATATATATATATATATGTTTGTATACGTAGAGCGCATGTGGCGTAGTGGTTAGAGGTGCCCTGCGTCGCACACGAGGTCAATAGTTCGATCTCGCGCTCATGGCTCACCAAGCCACTCATCCCTCCGGGGTAGGCAAATTGGTACCAGACAGGTCTCAGACTTGTCAGGGAGGATAAGCAGCACTGACTCGGTTCAGCGGGCGGCCACCGCGAGTCATTGTAAAGGCCAGATATGCATTCAATCACCTCAAACGAAGTTAAAAATTGAAGTCGAATGCATGGCGCATCCCTCAGGGATTGATCAACGCCGAAAGCTTTATCCTTTATCCTTTTTATATATACGTGGGCGTATACGTATACATATACATATGTAGGTACATAAACATGTATATATATGCATGTAAACAATACATACACATACATATGCATACAATGTATATGTTATGTATATAAATTATATATATATATATATATATATATATATATATATATATGCACGGCATAAGTTGGTCGCCACTTCTTTTTCTGGCATCAAATATCGCTGGTGGTGTCAAGATCTCAAATTATTTGTAGACATTGAGTAATCCCTGTTTAATGGAAATCAAGTGAATGAAATTTTGCTAGTGTTGGAAAAAGCGTCATATACTTTACTGCCTCTTCTTTTGAAGATTATAAACTTTTCGAAAAGCGAAAGAAGCCCGAACTCGAAAATTCCAATGAACATTATCGATTGTGTATGCTGCCAACCACTTCATTTCATTTCAACATAAGAAATCTTTTAGAATACTAGTTCTATTTGGATCTTTCGGTTTTTGATAGGTAGTCCAAGTTCAATTTTAGGATCGGATTGAATTCCCCGATGAACCTCTAAAGCAAGCGCGATTCAAAGAATATCTGAAGTATCTACGAAGAGGTGAGATCAGCGATCAGCTTGTTGTTTCCGTCAATCAGTTGTTGTGGAATGTTGACTGAGTAGTTCGTATATTGTGATAGTGAGATTCAATATCGAGTCGATTGAATGCTCATCATTGTCATCATGTTAGGATACTTGAAATTTGTTACCTTAATGGGACTATTCAGCTATCCAGAAATTTGCTTGAACTTCTTCAAGTAGCTGTAACTTCAAAAAAGGCTAATGAATAACAACCCTCAGTTATCGTTTTTGTTATAAATCTACGTAAAATACGTATACAACGCTGGGTTAAACAGTGATTAGAGGTGGCCTATAACGAATATTAAGTTTATGGTTCGGCCCCGCCTTCAAAGCTCATCAAACCTTCTATCCCTTTATTGCCGGCCAATGGTATCAAGTATGTCTGAGAGGATATCAAGCAGCGCTGGGCTAATACATGAGTAGACCGCTATAAGTCATTGTAAAGACCAGATATGCCTTCAGTCAACGTAAGCGATAACTGATGAAGTCGAATGCGTGGTGCATCCTTCAGAATTGTGCAACACCGAGATCTGTTGAAGCTTTGTATACCTCTATAATATGTTCGTAGATTAGATAATACGGATCAAATGTATGCATCACATTCTTTGGTATTTATCATCATTTTTTTCTAGGTATCAAAGACGCTTTGAAAGCATTACTGTTATATTGGGTCTTTGCGTATTCCTAACATCTTGCCCTCTGCGCCCTTCGAGCATGAGTATCAAGCGAGTTTGTTCCTACGACAGTCCAATTTTAAGCAAGTAATTGGAGGATTGTGTACCAAAATGTTTGCATGAAAATGCGCAATTGCACGACACCTAAATCACGAGGTTTGAATAACTTCTGGTCAGTAAGCTTGGGTTTTATCGTTCTACTGCCAAAGCTTATGGGTTGACCTAACACCATAATCTCAAACATAAGCCATTCTGTTTTATTCCAGCAGACGATCTGCTTGTTTCGAGTGTTCTCTTAAGACCACGATCAGATTAGAATATAGCATAATAATTATTTGAGCCAACATGTCATGTGGTCTGTTATGGCTTAAATAATAATTACGAGATATATAATACTATCTATCTTCTGCACTTAAATTGCTGTTAAGGCTTGGTGCTTCCACAACCAAAGGAACTGTCAGTATGGGAGTGGGAGTCCGAAAAGAAGGAATTCGAAGGTAAACTAACTGCAGAAGAGAGAGGAATGCTACCAGAAGTAAGTTTGCGGAAGACACTTCTCTTAATGTTTTTGGAGCTTTATTGTCTTTCATATTACTTTGAGATAGTTCTCGTGATGATCGGTCACATGCTGTATCATTCGTTGAAAGTCCGTTGTTACGAGAAGCACTTTTGGAAGTTCTCCAAGACCTTTAGGTTCGAGCAAGGGCGCTACCACTGGCCAAATCAGCTTTGGCCATGCCGATTCAAGAATTGCTTCAGAGCAGGTTTGCCAAGGAAACGGGTTTGTCTGGTCATGTAAGTTCATTCAAACTTAGACTTTCCTTTTAGATTAGTAATTCGATCTTTTTTCTAAGAATTATCTCGATCCTAAGTGTTTTCTTTTCCAACACAACTATACTGTACTGATAACTCTGCCGATGAATTAATTTGGTTTTTTTTTTTGTGAAACTATGTTTCAAAAATTCATGTCCAATTTATACTTTCAAATGGGAACATGTGGACATCTCTTACGCTCGAGAACTCTTGCTAAGGTTTGCGTACTCGCAAGTACAGCGCAATCTATCTCCTCGAGCATGTCCTACCTCTAAGTAGAGTTGGAACTGTTGGAAGGGACATTTGTCCTTAACTTCAGTCACGATTGTACTCAAGCTATGATCGTGTTTAACTGAAAATTATAACTTTCTTTAGGCCGAAAAACATGACAGCGACAAAATGGCGGCAGTGAAAATGCAAATGTTTGGCGAGAAGACGAGAACGACATTTGACTGGTGAGTGGTGGATTTACATGAGTGTGCTGATGCACCTTCTTCATAGGAGGTCATGCGAAGTCGTTCACAAACTCCATTTGATTGTTCATTACTTGCTGAGCAATGTTTCGGTGGAGTTCCGAGGAGACCGTTCTGAGCCGTATCCGTGTCATAACCACTGAATTTCGTCTTCTCTCATAATTTGAAAGAAGTGTGCTGTCGTAGAACTAAATTTGTCTCAAACTGTACCGTTTCAGTGCATCAGGAAAGCCTTACTAAAGTCTTTGTCTCATATGACTCTACAATATGCCTTAGTAAACATCCAAGTATTCTCATATTCGATTCAGTTTTCCTTCGATTCCTACTTATCAGGTGAAAGAATAGCGCGGAAGTACGTTTTCATCAGTCCTCGTGTTGATTATGAAGTAACTCAAGTGGCCACCAGTAGTCTCCATCTCGTTGCGTGCAAGAGTAGATGGTTCTGTCCGCCTTAAGGACTCGTAAACGTCATGTTTCTCTTGTACTATCTTCGTGAAGATGTTGCTACTTGGACTGTTGATCAGCGCTTGTCTTCCGACCTATCGATTAATTCTAACACGTTGACAACGACGTTGAAATCCTGCGCGGCACGCGGCGCCGTCGCGCGGTGGCTACAGTGGCGTTGAGGTAGCTTTCTGATAAAATGTGGATTTTTTTCGCCACTAAGGATATTCATCGCCCGTAAATGGTAAAATATGATAGAAGAGACATCAATAAAGCTTTTTATGATAGGAACAAGGGGACGCTTCCTCCTGAAACCACGAATTTCCAGGAAAAAGCCACGTAGACACGAAAACGTGGTGTTTCAAGTTGTTATTAAACATTTCTGTGCTGTCTTATGAATATTCATTATATTTAAATAAGAATTATCTTGGATTTTTCATGCTAGCAACTTCTCGTTCTTACTCTTTGTCGCAAATGAATGGTAATCAAATAATTCAATGGTTCGACTTTCTATAAATCTCAGCATAATTGAATGATATATGAAAATCGGAAAAAACTTATCTTGATTAGCTGACGCGAGGTTGGTAAATTAGTCGTAGTAATTCGGCTGACGTTTCGGCGACCCGCCTTCTTCAGAGCCTGGAGTTCTGTAGTATTAGTCTATCTGAATGATTCGAAGGATCTTATTTGTACGCTGCCTACGCCAAATAAGTTCCTCGGAATCATTCAAATAGCTAATACTACATACGCCCAGGCTCTGAAGAAAGCGGGTCGCCGAAACGTCAGCAGAATTACTACGACTAATTTACCAACCTCGCGTCAGCTATTTAAGATAAGTTTTATCGATTTTGATAATCAAATAATCAATCACTTTATCAGTTTGTTCCTTTGAATCAAAAAATGACGATAAGAATCTTTCAGTTTTGAAACTATTTTAGTTTCCTTCTGATTGGAGGGACAAATGAAAAACCGACCTCAATAGCTGGAGAGGAACTTTCATTGGTGTGTTAGTAGTCATTTGAAAGCTGAGACTTGAGGCTACAGCTCCACGTCGCCGATTTTTCGAAACACCCTCATATAACGCTGTGATCTCCACACAGAACTAGGGCATCTTTCTCGCCAGATAGAGCTCTTTTTTCGGACCATTAGTAATCATAAGATTGGGTAGTGCTTCGTGATGCCAGTGTTGTGCTTATATCCTGAAAAGACCGTTTCTCTGCAAATAAAGCGGGTAAAATATGTTGAATTCGATGTGTGAGAACGGACGATGTGATGCCAGTCACGTCGCAATACTTCTCTATGCGTTCAAACGACCGTTCCCACGGCGCTGCGGCCACCTCCCACGTGATTCGCGCGGCACGCTGTCGCTCCCACATGGGAACTCGACTTATTACCTGTTGATTACATCTTATTCTAGGTGCTGCGTTTCAGAGAAGCGGTCTTTTCAGGATATGAGCACAGCGTTGGAATCAGAAATGATTACGCTACCAAATGATTACTGATAGTCCAAACAAGAGCTCTGTCCGGCGAGAAGTGTGCGCGTCTGCAACGCAAAAAATCTTCTCCTGTAACAATGTCAAAAAAGTCTTTTTCTAAGACTGCTGACGTGCAGCTGTAGCCTCAAGTCTCAGCTTTCGAATGGTTACTAAAGCCCCTATGAAAAATTCCTCTCCAGCGAATGAGATCGGTTTATCATTTGTCCCCTCCTGATTACAAAAAGCCCTATTTTATCTAATGAAATACTCCAAAATAATGATAGTGATTGAAAATGAGAAATTGCTCAGTTGCTTGTTCGAAAATGATGCTCCACGCTGCATGCGATTCCATTTCATCAATAATTCTCAATAATTTCTCTAATATCAGTAAGCCCTGGAGCAGGAGCCTATTCAAAATAAAGAGAACTTCGTTTTATAGTTTTATGGATATCAACTTCTTATTATTAGCGTTTATACTGTATCACTACCACATTTTATTGTGGTCATTTGACACTGGATATTCGCAGCGTTTACGCCATTACGTAGTCCTTTCAGTTGATTGCTCTGAGAACGTCTTCATGCTCCCGATCAGATTTCAGTCTCTCCCAACAACTCCATTGAGACCACATCCAGGTGGTTGTAGACGTCCACCAGTAAAACAGAGACCTCTTTGTTGCCCACGTGCTATCGATGGGTATCGTTTTCACCAATGAGAGTAATCTCTGCACCTAATGATTTGTTTCGGCTTCCGCATTACACGCTGAAACAAAAGTTTGAATATCCTACTCTTTGGTTAGATATTGATGGAAAATATCTTTTTCACACATAAGCCTTGTTGATTTCTACGAATTATAGTTCAACGATGCGAGAAGGGGTCGGATATTTTTACGTACGCAACATCTCTGAGCGAAAAGCGAATTTCGTGTAAATGAATATCTCCAACAGAAGGTTCTCAGGTATCAAAAAAATGTAAGGTGGATTGTACATTGTCTTCGTAGATGTATTCCACACTTTTCACTATGCGATCACTCGGTATTCACTGTCTTCGGAGGTTCGCATTCGGAAGTGGTCGAATGAGCAGGTTGCAAGTCATTTTGATCTTTCCACGCTCCGAGGAATAAAAACTCCGAAACTAAAGACAACACTGAACGGTGTTCTATCCAGTCACTTCGAGAGGCGACGATGAAGAGGTAATCGATGAGTGATGAAGGAGGTGTCGTCACACAACATTTTTCCCTACGCTTTAATGACGGCAGAAGATGTTCAAAGCGACATATTGCCCAGGTGCAGGAAACCGTTTTGAAACTTATTGTGGAAAAGACTAATGTCTGTGGCGATGAGAGGGACGATGAGTGGAAAAAGGCGGTCTCACTTATACAAGATCTAAGGGAGAAGAGAGTAGAATCTCTAATTTTTTAGCTATTGAACTGGCTACCAACTGTCTACTGAAAAACAGGATGTACAGTGTAAGTGTCCTTTTCGAGAAAGTGCTCCTAAATTTGAGCGATGCGAACGCTGTAGTTGTCTACTCCGGCTACATACTAAAACTCTCTACATATATGTACCTTCTACGGGTTTTACATCGTCGAATCTGTTTTCGAATCAGTTTCACACAAAATGCGATAGGACGACCCAAGGTTAGAAGTATAACTCTGCAAGGAGTACCTTTCAAATCGAAAGGTGGGGATTTCTGGGGCATGTGGTGATTCTCCATACTAAAAATGCGTTTTTCAAATAAATAATATATCCCTTCACAGCTGTATGTTTGTTCAAAAATCATCTTGATTGTATTAAGACCAAAAGCTAGTGTGGAGTTCATACGACGGACATCTAATCCGGAAGCAAAACGTGGTCCTCTTTTCAGTTATTGAAGTGCAACGAAAAGGTCTTCCATAATCCATACTAGTAAATAAACTTCATTTCTCAGGCTATTGATTTATTACTGATAGTGTGGTGAAAAATCTTCCGGTTGAAAAAAGCAGGGAAGCACGAGCACACTTCAAAGTATGTAACTGAAGTTCGCATAAGTTGTAACAAAAAGTGGGAATATTGGTATAACTAGGAGTTCTTTCTACTAGAAAGAAGTTTATAGAAACCTCTTCAGTAGTGTTCGATACTTTATAGCGACAAGTTTCCTAAGAATCAAAATTTCACTGTAAAAAGCAAAAATCCTTTGTGAAGTTGCAAAATGAACTCTATACGCAAAACCTTAATTTTTTTCGTTATTAGGTTGTTCTAAACAAGTCATCTCACAAAGCAAGCTTAGTCGGGGAATAGGCATTCCTCAAGCTATCGAATGACTACAAAAACCTGTGTGAAAAAGGTATAAACGAAGTTTTATAACAGCTGGGAATGTGTTTCCTTTCACAACAATGTGGTTTTCTCGTTGAAACATACATTTTTTTTTTTTTTGATAATTTGGCGTTCTCTCTACTATAAGACTTTTTATAGAAGTCTTTTCTGCTATATTTTATCAATTCATCACGATAATATCCTCTAAATACCTTGGTTTACCAGACAAATTCCCATATTTCCACTGCAACGCGTGATAATAAAGACTCCCGCCGCGCACGTGGCGTGCGGCTCGAGCCAAATAACAATCAGATCGTTGTCAACGTGTTAATTGTCATTCATTTATTGGCTGAGATCGCTTGATGTCGATCAGCTAGTCACTACTTGGGGAGGAAAGTCGTTCAACGAGCTCGTAAAGAAATGCACCATATTCGTGGTGATGTAATGTCTAAGCAACTACGCAGACTGAAGAGGCTGTTGTCCATGACTTCTGCAATCTTTAGGTATCCGCATAACGTTCTCGCAAAGCGATTCAACATCCCCAATCCTTTCCCAGATGGCGGTATCGTCGGTGTACCACATTTACAAAAAAGTACGAAGAAGGAGACGTTATTGAATTTGGGCCTACCACAAACAGCTAACGAGTTATCGCACAGGTATGCATAATTTCTATTATCTGTTGCTCATATTCACTCGATAACACATATTGTCTGTTGCTTATCTCACTTAATTAGTGGACCTCGTCACGTTGATCAATACATTGTTCTTCAGGTTGCTAACATTGGTTTTTTTTCTCATGAACAAGATGTAAGTACTGTTGTCGTTACTGTTTATTGAACTGAATCATTCAGAAGAGTACGTGAAGTCAAGCGTAACGAAGAAAAAGAGGAACCTGAAAAGCAGCAAAAAGTTAAGGAAGACGACCTAGATCGACCGCCTGGATCTATATTCGATGTAATATTCGGCGAAAGTGATAGTGAGAGTGACACCGATGATGATGATGAATTGGCGGAGAGTAAGGCAGAAGCGGTAGAAGCGAAAAAGGAAGTAATGGAAGAAAGTACGGAAAAATCGACTGTAACAAAAGTAGAAGAGGAACCAAAGAAAACGATCACTGTGATGGACATAGTGTCTGATGATGTTGATTTTGGGCCACCTCCACCACCCAGCACAAGTGAAAGTATGTGTTTCACATTTATTTCGTTTCCTTTTTGAAAAAATCTCATTGATATTGCTACCCAAAGACGTTGAACGGAGTGGGCAAATAAAGGCTTTCCTTTTTTTTTCGGCTAACTATTTTTTTTAGCAACAATCGGGTTTTCTGTATTGAACTATCTCAAAGAGGAACTGGATCGACGGAAAGAAGAGAAAAGGGAAAAAATTCGCAGAAAGCACAAAGAAGAAGTGAGTTTATAATAGTTTTTGTACATAGCCTTAGCTTATTGTTACTGTTAATATTAAAATTTGAAAAATTTCTCTCTACAGAAATCGAAAAAAGAAAGATCGTCGAAGAAGTCAAGAAAAGAGAAGAAGAAAAAGAAGAGGAAGAAGAAATCGCGGCGCCATTCCTCATCTTCGTCGTCCTCATCGTCAGTTATCGAAATTACTGACTGATAATTTCATCGATCGCCAAGATGAATTCTGATTGTTTATAATGGTTCTTAGATTTATCAGGTTTTGCGTTGCCTGTGTATAGATTGTTATATTTGTTGTCGTTATGTTTTTTATGAAAGGATAAAAGGATAAAGTTCTTGGCGTTGATCAATCCCTGAGGGATGCGCCATGCATTCGACTTCAATTTTTAACCTCGGTTGAGGTGATTGAATGCATATCTGGCCTTTACAATCACTCGTGTTGGCCTCCCACTGTACCGATTCAGTGCTGCTTATTCTCCCAGATAAGTCTGAGACGTGTCCGGTACCAATACTTCGATTCCGGAGGGATGGCTCAGTTAACCATGAGTGCGAGATCGAATCATTGACCAAGCGTGCGACGCAGAGCACTTCTAACCACTGCTCCACATGCGCTCTATGTTTTTCATTATTACAAATTTTAGCGATATAGCTTTTTCACCTTTGGTGGTGCATTCAAAATGAAGCGTGCACTTGAGTAACAGTTTATTGTAAAAAGTCGTATAGGACGTCTACACGCTGCATGGAACATCCTCATCTGACAAGGACGACTGTATAGGACGCGTGTGGTGCAGTGGTTAGAGGTGCTTTGCAATACACACTGGAGCAATCACTCGTTCAACCCACGTCACAGGACCACATTGCCTTCCATGACTCACGGTCGGCAAATTCCTATCAGATCTGTTTAAAAGTACAGAACACTAAAAGAGAATTGAGTGCTGAGCAAAAGCTCGACCTAACACCGGAGTTGAACCCGCCTTTGACACATGGCTGGGCCGTGCTACCACTACACCACAGTGGCACATATGTGCCAATACTCATTTTTCAGTACCTCCAAAATAGCTATTTGCCACCAGTTTTTAACAGGTCTGGTCATATATGCGATATCAATTTATAAAGCTAGCCAATCTAATAGCCATCATGATATGTAATGCTCATGATTTCTAAAGCTTCTACTGCCTTTTCCGCAGTCTTATGATGTTCCAAATATATCTAGGATAACGAAGTGATGAGTCAAAACTCGACCTCCGGCAGAAGTTGTCTCCGCGTCTACCGTCATGCCAGGGCGCGTTCTACCACTACACCGTAGAAGCACTTACCATTCATTCTATATCATATCTTATCATTTCTTTTGTGCGACTTATTTAGGATGAGGCACTATATATCTTTGGCTGATACAGACGCTACGGAGAAATTGAAGGGTTATTTAAGTACAGTGAAGAGTACCGCCGCATTCTCCACAGGATCTGAAGGCCGACCATAAAAGGTGAATTGGATGCTCACCAACAGGCCAAAGCCAACAAATACTTGATGGTCACACTCCGACGAAGATTCCAAACACAAAAATATCATAGAGCTGTACTTTTCAACACATTAGGATAGAAAAATCTTATTAAGTAAGTTTGTATTCTAATTTTTTGAATTTTTTGAAATTTTATTGGTTTCATATTAGTTTGTAGTTTATAAAAGCGATGAATAAGGTTTGTTATGCCATCCTTGCATCAATAATCGGCTACTCGCAGATTTTGCTACCAGTACAGAAATCGCCATTGTTTGAAATGTATTTGAATCGCAAGCTAATAACCTTCTTTGCAACTTATACTAATCCGAAACTCTCTATATAACTTTATATCTGACTGACCAAGCTATCTCGGCTTGCTAAAACCACAGTTGATCGAAATTTGATACGTTAAATAAGATCTGTTCACCCACAAAATCATATCACTCTGACATGCATCCTTCAACTGATTTTGAAAAGTTTCCGTTGATTACTTAATAACTGAATTAAATTTCTTTTTCTTCAACTGAGGCATGTAAATCAAAGCGTTTGATGAATTATAGTTGCGCGCTCCACTCTTCGTATTTGCGCACAGATAAATGAGCGATCTATTCAGTGACTTTGGAGCACACTGATGATGAAACTCGAGAAAACTTATCTTGATTAGCTGGCGCGAGGTTGGTAAAGTAGTCGTAAAAATTCGGCTGACGTTTCGGCGAACCGCCTTCTTCAGAGCCCGGGCGTATGTAGTATTAATACTAATACTAGTATCAGAGTATAATACTACTAATAATACTAATAATATAATAATATAATAATACTAGTACTGATACTAGTACCAGAGTATTAATACTACATACGCCCAGGCTCTGAAGAAGGCGGGTCGCCGAAACGTCAGCCGCATTTCTACGACTACTACCAACCCCGCGCCAGCTAATCAAGATAAGTTTTCTCGATTTTCATATATCAATTGGTTATGCCGTGGTTTATAGAAAGTTGAACTTTTGAATTGTTGCAAGATGATGAAACTGGTATCCTCACTATTCCAGAGAAGTCTAGTACCAACTATTCGATCACACAGAGTTGGAAGACAGAGTTTGTACGGATACCAAGTAGAAATAACTACATCTTAGTTTTAGACTTTTATCACTTGGGAAGGTGATTCTGCTGGAGAGTGTCGGGGGAGGCAGGGCTCGGAGAGGGAGGAGGTTTAGGTGAGGTCTACTGATGCAAGCAAGAACAATTAGATATGACGTCTTCGGTTTGGCTTAGAGAAGACGCTGTCCATTTCACGTGTTCAATTTTTTCTATTTTTTTCCTTATTTTTCATCCTCCTAGTAACGAGGTCGACACTGTTATCGGATAAAACGACAGTATTGTGAAGCGGCCGAGTCAGTGAACGCTTAACACAAGAGAACAAAGTTTGAGAAAACACGTAATGATGACACAACTCCGTTCAGATTGATTAACGACCTTTCGAGTTCCTTCTCCTATCCATTTAGGTCCTGAGTGCCGAGGTTGACCTTACCGGCGTCGGTGATGCAAGTGGTTAAAGCAGCGTTCAAGGAAAGAATGGAATGCTTGTCTGAGTTGCGCTTGGTGTCGGTAACATAATGTCATCACGAAGAGGCAACTGAGTGAAAAGAATCCTAATCATCAATCAATCTGAATGAACCGTATCATCCATTTCTGCTTTTTCACCCTTTCTTCCCTTATCTGAGGTATTCACTCACTCGGACCGTTCCACAGTATTATAGATATTGCCAAAAACCATGTTCAACCTTGGTTCATGGAGCATCATTCGAGGAGATGAAGAATCACGGAAAACCGTTAGTCATTCTGAATTTAGCTGTGACATCATTATGTGTTTTCGCGCATTTTTTTATGTGAAGCATTCACTAACGCGGCCGGTCCACCGCATCATTATACGTCCGAAAACAATGCCAGCTCCGGTACCAAGAGCCTGAAAAATCAAGGGAAAAAAAGAAAAAATCGAACGGAATAAAATGGATGTTCTTATCTGGTTTTAGCCTAGCCGATGGCGTGTATCTGATCGTTCTTGCATACATCAGTAGATGTTCATGAAGGATTAGCGGAGTGTGGCCGAGTGGTAGTGACGTTCGTCGCGCCCACCCGACCCTCCTCCAAGATTTGAACGATAAATGTAATTCAGGACAAATGCTTTGACTTACATCCCTAAGCTGAAGAAAAAGGTACATAACTCAATTATTGACTAGTCAACGGTAATTTGAAGGGATTTTAGTTAAAGGATGCGTATCGTAGTATGTATGTTGTGGGTTAACAGATCTTATTAACATTTCGAACTTTGATCGGCTGTGGTTTTAGCAAGCCAAGATAGCTTGGACAGCCTGACATATATATATATATTATATATATATATATATATATATATATATATATATATATATATATATATATATATATATATATATATGCATGTATATTTGAAACGAGAAGCCAGTAATTTTCCTCAATTAAATAAGTTGGACCTCTGCATGTTTCATAGAAAAGAGGGTAAACAAGGCTTTCATCACAAAGATATTTTACTAAAGTTCGGAAATGATTTCTTATTCAATTTGATATAAATAAATCTCTTGAGTAGGCGACTCTTGGAATTATTACTTGCTAGAATAATTATTTGTTCAAAGATTATTGGCTCTCTACCTTTTGAGAAGCGTTAATAAATGATCTTTGGTATGTGGATATCAATGAGAGATTGGATTTTCTCAAGCAAATTCGTAGAAAGTTTCAAAAACCCTTACTTGAATGTTGTAGACGTATATAAATATCAACTGACAATGTTTCACCTCTCAGAATTATAAAAAACGTAAAGTGAAAGTGATTAATGAGGTCGTACTTCGTGCTTGAATATACAATAAGGAAATGTAATTTGCAAGAATCCAAAGAATTAGGAGTTTCTAGAATATTGCGCTTGTTTCGTCCTACATGGACTCCTCAATAGCACAGTCCATCGGTTCAGCGGTCGAATGGAGATGTATGATCCATTTTAGCAGCCACAAGCTCGATTGCTGGTCTCTGCTATGTCAAGGGATTTGATCACCTAACTTGCGGTGATTTATTACTCAGTGTCAATTCCTTCACACAGGAGTATAGCTAAGGGTTCGGCTGAACCGAGGAAGTGCGCTACTGAGAAGGCCAGGTAGGACGAAACACGCGTCTATCTAGCACTTGAACCTCATTAGCTCAAAACATGCTATATCCTTATCAAGTTTACAGTACCAATCTACCGATCTTAACGATGAGCGTGATTGACACCTGAATAGGTAGAGAAGTCGCCACGCTTGTGTTTCACATTTCGTTAGCAACTGTGCTCTAACGTCTGTAATTGCTTTACTGGTTTGAATTTATTTGACAATTCCGTATAATTGATCCACTAAGATATTTTGGCAAGAGTTAGAACATTGAGACTGACAAATGTATGACGAACAAGTGACATGTAGGGCATATGCAGAAATACGAGAGAGAGATAATTTCACCTAATCAGTCACGCAGAAGTAGTGCTCGGATTTGTCATATTCTTTAGAGCTCGTAAAAGTAGATCAGTCAGAATATTTAAGTATAGCCGTATTGTTCAACATAATCGCAATTTTCTTTAAAAGTATGATAAACGGAAAGACAGCCTATAGAATGGGGCCAGTGAATGTAATGGGTCGAAATTCATTTAGATTCTTCAAATTTCCAGCCAAAAAAGTGGAACTACGAACAATTTCAGTGGTGATAGAAAGTCTTAACACCAATGTATCGCTAAGCTGTCCATGGCAAGTATTTTCCCTAGTTTCAGCTAGTTTCTAAGTTTATCGTCAGTCGAGTATCATTTGAGTTGTAGTTTGGTAGATTTGCATGATTTTCAGAACCTTAAGTCTTTTCTTTCTGCATGTGATACATACTTTTGATCATTAGGTACATTGTTTTGTGGGCTGAGCTCTGATAAAATTACACGGTTCTTGTGGAGATTTCCACTGCTGAGCTTAGGTGACTGTGTTCCAAAGACTAATGGCTGGACAACAGCTTCTTCCAAGTAGCAGTTTCGTTCGAAATTTGAAGGATCTGAATCATTCTTCTACACTATCGACTAAATGGTCCGACTTCACGTTTTTCACAAAGTGCGAATCGTACACTTTTTACATTTGCTCCTTTGAAAGGTCTCTGATTACGTGTGGTTTGATCTGATTGTTATCTGAGACGTTATTGCTCTTATCCAGCCTCTTCACGATACTCTGACTTTTCTTAGATGCTCATTGTACAGTCATTATTCTTAATTTGGAAGGTATCCGTAAATCAATGCGAAAACACTCATGGTCGTTTTCAGCTTCGCTGTTTTGGCTTCTGACCCTAGAACAAGATCTCATATTTTTTTATTGTTATGCTGTCCTCCTTGCTTCTCAAGGGAAACCTTGATAGTGTATACGTTCCATAGTCAGAAACGATTGTTTTTGCAGACCTCAGAATTTCTACTGTTCTCCATTTAGACGACATTAATGTTTCAGTATAACTGAAAGAATTGAGTTGTGGGCGAAAAGTCGACCTCACACGGAAGCTGAACCCGCTTTCCACCCACCCCGTCCCCGGCACGGGTGAAGCGTGGGTTCATCACCTTTTGAGGTCAAATTTTTCGTACCACTCAGTTCTGTTAGTTATACTTGGAATATCATAATAGTGCCAAAAAGCAGCAAAAACAGACTAATTCTTGGAGTTCATATTAATGTTCTTTTAGCTTTTATATTAACTAACGCACCGTCAAATACTATCTTATAGCAAATTCTGAAGCTCCTTTGTCGACTTTAATGTCTTTTCTATCAGAAAGCTTTGATCTTCTTCGACAAAACCTTCATCTTCTTTCGGTTACTCATCGATTTTCATCAGTGTGGCAACCAGTGTTTTTCACTTAACTTGCCTTGTAATTAATCAAGGAATGTTGCCTTTCACATTATACAAAATGTGCGATCTCTTTTTGCCAAAAGATCGAGAATGGTGTCGTTGTCTTAGTGAAAGTGAAAATGAGATCGACCTCTGATCTCCACTAAACCCTTTCACAAATAAGGCTCTGACGAAGGCTTTAACGCCGAAAAGTTAGGCATCGCGTTTTGAGTAAAAGAAGGAAAATACCAACCACGTGCAAGTTTTCAATTTATGAAAGGGCTTTTCCTTAGAAGTTTCCTCTTATTTCGAAACGGTCAGTTCATTGCGTTACTATGAAGTTTAGAAGGTCATTACCAAGTGCTCTTGCAGCGCACCAGAAGTAAATCAATGAATCTGTACACGAGGCGAGGAGCCGATTTTGGTATGACTGAGAAGTTTTAGCGGGTTATCCACTTTTCTTATGCACTATTGTTTTGTCTAGACCAAATAAGGTTGTTGTCAAAAGGCTACGGTGTATTAGAGGATGTTCTAGCAACTTGAGTGACACTTGAATAAAAAAGTGTAGGTACCACCTTCCCTCGGCATCTGAATGAAGTGGGCTACCACAGAGTGATGTTTCAGTGGACACCTGATACATTGACCCACTGCCTCATATTACAATATCGACGTGACACATTTCGCAGATGCTGCGTTGAAGTTACGGTAGCGCGGCCACCGTATAGCCGTGGTCTTGCTTTATTGAATTCTCGTCTCACGTTAGTTCTAATCTTTCCACCATTCTGATCATTTACTTCTTTCTCTATGAACAGTTTTCCACTTCAAATGCCTCGAAGAATTTTTTAAAGTCTCTCTATAGCAAAACTCTTCCATTTTGGATGAGCAAATACGTCTTTTGTTCCAATTTTTACTTGTTTTGTTTTTGCCTGTCTTTTTGTTTTTTTTCCTTTTATTTCATGTTCCCATCTTACTGTACGTGTAATTTACGGCGTTCGCCGTTCTACTATTGGCAGTAGAATGTGAATACTGGATTAACCGACTGACACTTTCATCGCCGGCAGATCTTTTCCCTAAGACTTTGGTGGAAGAAAACGTTGGTTTATCGTGTTTATTTATGATTCCATTCATCACATTGTGCCATTGCTTGATCAAGTGTCACGAATCGCCTTTTATCCTTCACATAGATATGCCACGATTCTTTTTTATGTTTTATTCTTATTAATCTTATTCTATCAATTGAATAGGAACGTACAGAGCCTTTTGTCGTAATTGCGATTTTTGTTTTACAGTTTTATCTGCTCCACTTTCCAGAGGATTTTTGTTGTAAAGTTATTTACAGTTGGATATCTCTGTATTTACATAATTAGAGTCAATTTTTCCATTTTCTTGTCTGCCAGTCATTCATTTGTTTCAATTTTCGCTTTTCTATTTTCATTTTCATTTCACTTCTTGTGTTTGTTAACTTTTTCTTTCTTCTTAGAATATATTTTTCAAAATAGATCACTAGTTTCATTCCAACATATGATCAAATTTTTCTACAAAGGCAAATTATTCAGCGACAAATATCAAATGTTCACTTAGAATTCTAGTAAACTGATCTTAATGGTTTGTAGTATTATTTAACTGAGATATAATTGGTCAATGGGAGATTTCCTATGCCATAATTTGAAATACTCTATTTATATGACCATACAAAATAAGAAGCTTTGAATTTTTAGATCGATATTTACTGAGATGACATGACAAACATTTTGTAAGCATTTATATAGCAGTATTTAAATAGGAATGCTCTATTTCCGATACGTCATTCTCTGTTTTATCAATAGAAAAATTATTTCGAATCCCGTGTTTTTTTGGATTTACACTGGAAAGTACATTTTTTTGTATTCTTTTTCAGTTTGTTAGTTATCTGTACTATTCAAAATACGGAAGAAAGTATAAGCAATATAAAAAGTATAATATTTTACATTAAATGGAGTTTGAATTATCTGTAAATTTTTTATTTCTGGTCTGTATTTCTTGTCATTTCTCAAATCAAGTCCGAATAGTTTATCATAGGTTGATGTATATAACTTTTAGAAATTTGACAAATCAACTTTATAATTGAAAATCTCATTGTTCCGCATTTCTAACATTCACAGCAGTTGGATTAGTACATTGAAATATATAAATAAGAACTAAACCCAGTCACATATAGTTTTTAGCTTCCTAAAAATGCAAAGTTGATGAGCTAAATTACACATTGTTGCTATGTTTGAACTTTCAAATAGACAGCTGTTCATGACAAGTTAATGTTTACGACTATCGATAATTTAGGGAATTTAATTTCAAATGTAAGCTCTTGATTAATTTAATTTCAAATAAACTTAGATTAACAGATTGATAATGAAATAACTTAGGAATACATGTCCTAGTAGTTATTTATTACTTAATCAAACTTTTCAAAAAACAAAAGCAAATTCGCGAAGTGAAATGCCTTTTACAAATTCTTTCTATCGAAAAGTTTTACCAAAAAATGAAGAGTATACAAGCTTGTAAATGTTGATTTTCATTTTAAAGATCAAATGGGATCCTTTTTGTTTAACGCTTCTAGCGGTGGTCTGATGTTTCAAATATACCCATTGATGTAGAGTGATGTGAGCAACTTTCTTGTCAGCCGGGGCGAGAACCCGCACCTTACTCTTTCGGGTAGCGCGTGCTTTGTCCGTTACACTACTGACACCCCATTTTAAACACCAATCTTTCTACGCTACAGCGATTTTCATTTTGATTTTCCAAGAGGATACATTCTGATGCTTGCATTCTTGATATGATAATCTACGGCAGCTCGTAACGAAGAATTTTTAGAATAAACAGATAAAGTAGGTACACCAAGACATTAGAAAGTGAAAAAAAAAAACCAAATAACCATATTTTTCATTATCATCGACGGTTTCTCATTTTTAATTTTTCAGTTTTTTTTTGTAATATTTGAGTTTATTAATATATATACATAACTTTCGTTTCGAGTGTTTTCTTGAGACCACAGCTCAAATTTCAATATGCCTTGCAATCATATTTGAGCTACGCATGTCAGTGGTCTGTCAAACAAAGCTGACTTATAGAGCCCGATACACGTGTTTCGATCTTGCGATCTCGTCAGACGGGCAGTTACCCTTTCTCGTCTTATATATATATATATATATATATATATATATATATATATATGTATATATATATATAAAGTTTATTCTACATTCGCAGTATTTTAGACATCACAATCATTTCACTGAGTTCATTTGACAGTCAGTTTGAAGCAGCACACTTCTTGACGTGCTTCTTATATATATGAGAGACCAATGTACAGGTAATATATGAAGGTATATGAGCATATGAGAATGGAGAGCCTCTGTAGATATGTAAGGGTATATATTATATTCGTATCAGTACTCTTCCTTATCAGTATTTTCCAGTGATGATCATGGTGAGCCCAGCGTTACCGAGACTAGAACACTTCCTTCATTAAAATTCTTCGACATATTTCACTGATTAGCTGACTGCTACCTGTAAGAACATCTTCCTCATTTCCTCCACAGTTACTGACTTTCTTTGGAGACATCGTTGCCTCATAGTGAGTTTTTCCCGACCAACCGTCACACGTGAAAACCGCTTTTCTTACAACGCTCCGTGTCTTCAAGCAATCAGATAAGGTCGTGAAAGCTTCTAAGGCGATCGATACCATACTTTCTAGTTTTATAGATTTCACCTAGAATAGAGCTATAACGATGCCTCGATCCCACGTATATCTTGCAATATTGAGCCCAACTTTGGATTGCTTAAAGCCTCATCCTTCAAAAAAGCCTGGTAGGTTTTGAGTAGAAACACGTCTCCAACTCCTTTGGTTATCAGGTGATGCTGCAGGCGACTGACCGAGGACCTTAGTTCTTTTGACGCTGCTTCTATCTCGTATCGATGTTGAATGATTTGCACCACTGAGTTTGGTTGAGATGTTAACATACAAAGATACTTAGAGCCAGTTGGAAATAAGCTTGACAAACTTTACGAAAATGATTTTGAGGTACACAGATTGTCAGAAAACTCTACAGCTTGCTCTCCGTGGCGAGATAATGTCTGAGACGGCATGCGTCATCTCATTTGAAGCTCTTGAATTTCGCAGACTGCATAGAACATATCGCTCTTTGGAGGACTGCGCTATCGAACTCCACATGTTGAACCAGAAGGTCGACAACACGATCATTTTAGCCATTGCTTACTTTTTCTTTTGTTGTCAGTACTGACGGAAGAGTTGGAAGTAGGAATCCGACAACATTGGCAATCGCGGTGCCTTGATTCAAATAATTTCCACACTGTAGATAATTGTACAAGAGATGAATGAACAAAGGAGAGCGTGCAGCTCGAAGTGTTTTGTCGAGCACAATAGTGGGCAAGATCCTGGACGATTTGCTCTCGTGCTATATCCAGCTCCATCTTCAGCCTCAGGGTTGGCCTACGAGCAGCTTCCCAGCACAGAACGTCACAATTGACTTTAACTTCTTCTCGGTTGAAATTCTTGAACATCAGTGTCTCTTCCCCCGTGAGGAAGTACTTCAATAGCGAAAAGAGGAGATCCGTCGAATTTGCGTCCATGTCGTTTGACTCCTACTTCGTAACCAAATCCATAACTGTTAGAGGACAAAACTTAGCCAGTACGATCTCCAAGTTCAGGGCTTTTTGTTGGGAAAGATGGAAGATCACAGCGGATGCAGAGTTCTCGATTGTAGCTTTTCGGTTCGACAGAATCCGAGTTGATGTTGGTTTTACTATTTTAAATACTGCCTGTATTCGCTCCTTCTCCTCAACAGTGAAATCTGGCCTCAAATATTCATTCCACACCATATGCACATTAGTGATTTCCTGCTGAGTAATGGCCTGCCAAAAAACATAGAATATTTCCTTCTCATCTTCGGGTATACCTCTTCGTTGCGAGTAGCGCAATGCGAAGTTGACCAGGACGGTTGCCTGAGAACACCACGTGGCGGCGGAGGTAAAGGTGAGGGTGGGGGTGGCGGAGCTGTAAACATAGAATATGCCCTTTTCATCTTCAGATATACCTCTTCGCTGCGAGCAGTGCAATGCGAAGTTGACCAGGACGGTTGCCCGAGAACACCACGTGGCGGCGGAGATGGAGGTGGGGGTGAAGGTGGCGGAGCTGCAAGCCCAGTTTGCAACGCTTGTAGGAGTTATGAAGGAGAGGCCTTGGCTGAGTGGTTGTGATGTTGGTCACGGCGTGCGTGGAGCCGAGTTTCACTTTTCTCTGGAAGACTACAACAACGTCCTGTGGAACGCCCAGCAAGGCTATCTTCGAGAATTCAAGGAGACTCGCTCGACCAGTATATTATTCTAGGCTGTTCAAGAAGAAGACGAAAATCGAGTGTCCAAGCAATCTCGAGGTTAGCCCTGCTGTGGCGTTCCATGGGACGTTGTTGTTAACTGCCAGTGAGGACTGAGAGTGAAACTCGGCTCCACGCGCGCCCTGGCCAACAACACAGCCAATGGGTCACGGCGGCACCTTCATCACTGCTGCAAACGTTGCAAACTGGGCGTGCAGCTCCGCCACCTCCACCTCCACCTCCACCTCCGTCGTCACCTGGTGTTCTTGGGCAACTGTCCATTAGGTTCCAAAAAAACCACACTCTACACCTGAATGAAATTCTCTCCAAACTGCCATTTATATCAAACGAAATCACTAGCCTAAAAAGATGCGGTCTTGAAAATTCCGTGGTAGTTATCGAAATCCCACCTCCTACCCTACGCCATCGGCTGATCCGCAATGAATTTTATGATCGATTGTGCAACACCAAAAACTGTATGATCTGCCATAACGAAAAAGAGGGGATTGTATGAGATTGGGCACAATTTACTTACTAACATGTAAGACATGCGGGGGAACAATATGCAGGCGAAACGGGTAGTCCACTTTTCATCCGCATAAAAGAACATCTAGATAGTAAATCTAAAATAGAGAAAACCAAACCTTTAAATTTACATAGGGCACAAAAACAGAACAACAAGGATTTTATGTGACTGTCACAATCCTAGCGCAGGAATCAAAAACATCCACGCACAAAACTCTTGAGGCATTTTGGATAAGCGCTCAAAATCCCGAAATGAACCGGAAGAACGAGTGCGTCACCATCACGCAAGATCTCGCGTTCTTTCTTCGTTTGATTTTTTGACCTGACCTAGGCAGCATATAAATAAGATCATCCGCATCATTCAAATAGACTAATACTACATACGCCAGGCTCTGAAGAAGGCGGGTCGCCAAAACGTCAGCTGAATTGCTACGACTACTTTACCAACCTCGCGTCAGCTAGTCAAGATAAGGAAAAATAAGCAATGGCCAAAATGATCGTGTGGTCGACCTTCTGGTTCAACATATGGAGTTCGATAGCGCAGTCCTCCAAGAAGCAATATTATCTTTGCAGTCTGCGAAGTTCAAGAGTTTTGAACCAGACAACGCTAGGCACATTGATCACTTGTGTTGCGATGTTACTTTATGAGATGTGCTGTGATTTGGTGTGTCAGTGACCCGAGCATATTGTATTGAGAACGAAAATCTAACACTAGGAAACCTACAGTAATTCGGCGTCGATTCCTTTATAATTAGGGGTTTATCCCTTTTCAAGATTGGTTGGAACCGAAAGGCACCATACTGCCAATGTTCGCCCTCCTACCCCAGCAGGTGCTGGGGCAGGAGATCGAACCAAGAACCTTCACCCCCGATGAACGGGTGCTGTATGGCAGAGAGGAGTGAGGCAGACTGCGATTGCCACACTAAGGTTAGAGCCGCAGAGGGGAGGTGGAGCCGTTCCCATGCTGGGGCACAGGAGGTGGTGCCGCTCACATGATAGGGGTGAGAAGCCTTGTCAGTTAGACACGCTCAGGTTGGGTCCTCGGCAGTCAAACGAATAACCCAGCGTTATTCTACAAGCCTATATGGAAACGTCTTAGCCCAGCAACCTCCGCGGCAAGGGGAACTGACTCTATCAGCATTTTAAGACACTCAAGAAGAAGACGAAGTGCTCAGCAGTAACCAGAACAACATAAGGAGTGTTTATAAGCCTTAGTGGGGTATAGATGCGAAGATAATCAAATACCAAAAGTGCTGGGAATCGAATGAATGGAAAGTGTCGTCCGAAAAACTACGATGCAAACTATTCCTTGAGTCCGAGCCAAAACAAGTATAAGCCTTCACCTGGTGATGGTTGCGTCGCAACTTGCGCCAGTTCGCGATCGAGGCGTTATTCTTCTGCTGCCGCAACTCTTCGCTTAGTTGACATTTGTTTTTTATAGCTTCTGAAAGAAATTCTCAGTGCCAACAAACAACGAATGCGAGCATGAGATATTGTAAAACTCGACTTCCTTAAATGATTTCCAAATTTTGCAACGAACTGAATCAAAGGAAATGAAGAACCAGATGAGGAGGTTCCTTCTCATCGTACACCAATACAAGAAACGTTCGCTGTCTATGAACTTTGAATGCCAACCATTACGTTTACTTTAGGAATACACTTCTGTATAGCGGCCCACGAAAAAATAGGGGCCCATGAAAAAAACCTGCTGCTAATTGGAGAAAAATCATTAGCGGGAATCGAAGTCGCGTTTTGCACATACCTCGTGCTACCGCTACGCAACTGAGCCCACCGTTTTCATACTACTCCTCCCTCAAAATAAACTATCTAAGCTGCCAGCTAACTCCGCGGTTCAGCTTACCTATGGGTGGAAGGTCTTCAATATCACTCAGTATATTTGAATGTATAGTCACATGATCATGCCTTGTTTCAAAACCACATGGAAACAGGTCTTTTTCCAGAGATTCACTGAATATAGACCACGTGATAAATAAAGATTATAAAGGATGAAGCTTCCGGAGTTGAATAACCCACTTGACGGATGCGGAGCCATGAGCTCAAGATCGAACCATCGACCTTGCTCACAACACAGACCACCTCTGACCACTGGGTGACGCGCGTTCGATTCGTAACTATATCGTCATACATGTTGTGATATGCAAACCTTTGAACCTTAGTAGGAGTCAAAATCGCGTTCCACTCATGTGAGGAGTGCGAACTACCACTACACCACCGCAGCCACCGCTCTGTCTATTACTGCTTCTTCAGAATAAGGCAATAGTAGCTGCCAGCAATCAATCAACGGTTTAGCCTAGTGAGCACCCGCGTATACTGCGTTCTGGCCCTTTGCTCGGTTCACGCTACGCGGGTCTTATTTCCTTATGTTGTCCGATGTTGTTGTGCAGACACGTTAATTGATTATCAATTTATCCTTATAAACAGCACTGAATACTCCCGATACGAATAATGAGTACGTACGACGAACAAACGACAATGAGTTCCAATCAAACGAACAATCAGTTGGCAAAAACGAACAATCAATCGGCACAAACGAACAACCTGAAATAGACAATAATTACATAATAATTTATCAATACTCGTTGCATATCGATAATCAGTCTAAATTCTTCTTATTTTGACTGCCACTTGCAGTGGTATGATGTTATAGTATACCCAATATGTGAAGTGCTATGCAAAAACGTTTGCGTCAGCCAGGATTCGAACCCAGATCTCACTCTTTCGGGGAGCGTATGCTGACCGTTGCACTACCGACGCTCGTTTTGCACAGCACTCTTATTTACGCTATAACGCGTTGTCTGCCAACAGCCAACCGTCGACGGTCTGGCGGGGCAGCCGCTATCGGCATTGAACCCATTTGTGCTGACAGACATTGGATATCGATAATCAGTCTAAATTCTCTATATGATCGACTGTTTTTAAAACGTCGTGATAAACATTAAGAATTAATTCCAAAAAAAAGAATGTTTTTAGCCTAAACGGGGTTGGTACGCCAAGGCCATACACCGCTGTTTCGGAGGTTTCGGCCTCCTCGTCAGTGACCCCCGCCCCACATTAAACCCTGCATTGTAGCAAGGAGGGAGGCGTATGTGATGATGGCATAGTGTACCATGACACTGGTCCATCACCACTGTTCAGTCGATGGCTTTCGGCTGGTAGACCAAAATGATCCATATAATCGACGGTTTTTAATATGTGGAGGAAGTCTAAATTCTTTTTAAAGATCGAATCGGAAAGAGTGAGATCTGGGTTCGAATCCCGGCTGACGCAAATGTTTTTGCGCAGTATTCCCCATATTGGGTATACTATAATGTCATACCGCTGCAGGTGGCAGTCAAAATAAAAAGATTTTAAACTAATTATCGATATCCGATGTCTGTCAACACAAATGGGTTCAATGCCGATAGCGGCTGCCCCGCCAGACCGTCGACGGTTGGCTGTTGGCAGACAACGCGTTGTAGCTTAAATAAGAGTGCTGAGCGAAACGAGCGTCGGCAGTGCAACAGTTAGCATACGCTCCCGGAAAAAGAGAGATCTGGGTTCGAATCCCGACTGACGCAAATGTTTTTGCGCAGTATTCCCCATATTGGGTATACTATAATGTCATACCACTGCAGGTGGCAGTCAAAATAAAAAGATTTTAAACTAATTATCGATATCCAATGTCTGTCAACACAAATGGGTTCAATGCCGATAGCGGCTGCCCCGCCAGACCGTCGACGGTTGGCTGTTGGCAAACAACGCGTTATAGTGTAAATAAGAGTGCTGTGCAAATCGAGCGTCGGTAGTGCAACGGTTAGCATACGCTCCCCGAAAGAGTGAGATCTGGGTTCGAATCCCGGCTGACGCAAACGTTTTTGCACAGCACTCCAAATATTGGGTATACCCGTTGTAATTATACAATAACGCTCCAACGAGATATTACGAAAATAAATCAATAGATCAATAGTCGGTCACTGTCTGTAAGTAATGAGTGAACTCGTAAGAGACACAGGTGGATGAGAGACACGGGTGGAGGAGAGGCATAGGTAGAAGAGAGACAGGCCTCAACAGTACACTACGAAACACCACGACCGGCCGATGGACCGGCTCGGTCCGGTCGATCGATATATGAGTGATAAGTCAATACGTCAAAATTATAAGAGGCGACAAATCAACAACCAACGGGTGATTCTTGAGAAGTACTTTGAGTGCTTGCAAGACGCAACCAGGAGACGAAGACTAGGGGAGATAACATGGCCACCTCGGAAGGACGAGACCCCGGGGTGGTATGCTGGGTAGATGGCATGTGAGGAGTGCCGTTGCGTGGATCATTTATATTTTCACATAGCATGTAACCAGATCGTCTAACAAACCCGCTACCTATCCCACGGGGGTGAGTCGCCCATGACTCTTACTAGTGCGTTCGTCTCCGTGGCACGGGCTTGCAATTACAATCTTCGGCGAATGTGAGTGGTCGATAATCAGACCAGAATTGTTAAGCAATTGTACACGCTTCTGTGAAGCTATGTCAAGTCATGAGCTCAACGAGCAACTAACATGCAACAAGGAGAGGGGCATGTCTAGTAGGGAGGATAGACAGGCGGCTGAACACGTCAGCTCCAGACGCTCGACTGCCGCCATCGTCGTCGGTCCATTGCTCGCGTGCATCCGACACATTGTATCCCCATTCTCCGCGCGGAACTCCATCGCCGTGCTCTGTTGTACGGCAACAAAGATTCTAAAATTGACCTCTGCACTATGAGCCCTAAATGATAAATGATATTGACTGATATTCGCAAATCGAAAGGGTGAAAATAGCAACGAAGCCTTGTGGGACTTGCTATACCGCATGGGGCTCAAAGTTTTGAAAAAAAAAGAAGTTTGAAGTAAAGTCATAGAAGTTAGTTGGAAACGACTATTAATCACGAGTAGATGAATAGTAAGTAATAAGCACAGTAGTAAACGTAGTCTATAGCTAAGTGCCTTAATAGTGAATTCAAAGGTGCTACCGAGCGCGGATACTTTATCAAGATGGTGATCCAATTCACCGTCTTCTATGCAGTAGATCGCCGGACGGATCAGAAAGGCGTTAACTCCGAACTCCACACCATAACCTTCTGACTTCCGAAGACAGGAACATTGGATCTCATTATCACCATAAATGAACTACTCAGTCAATATTTCACAACAACTGGTCGACAGAAACATTTAGGCTAATCTCATGTCCTTGTAGAACTTCAGAAATTCTTTGAATCGCGTTTGCTGTGGAGGTGCACCAGAGAATTCAATCCCGCCCTAAAATTCAACATTGACTTTCAATCATCCGTTAATTCATTTACATGACCCGTCATCCCGTTCCTTATTATACAGATACCAGTACTTCCAGCGTTTGATTTTTCGTCTTATTCCTGAATAACGTAGAATACTGTTCGAGCATGCCGTCCTTGCAATCTCAAGGATAGCCTGGCTGTGGTGTTCCATAGGACGTTCTTGTTGACTACCGGAGACTGTTGAGCTCGGGAGGAGAGGGATAAGTTTGGAGTTTGGCTGTACGCGCGTCGCGACGAGCATCACAACCACTCACCTTCTCTGCCACGGCGCTCCGAATTTTCAATACCTATGAAAAACGAAGTGATGCGAACATTAATTCGCATTCTAAAAGATTTCCTGCGTTTCAAATGAAATGGAGTTGTTAGCAGCACACGCTAATGATACTGTTCATTGAAATTTTTGAGCATGAACTGCCTTTTGCTTTTTTCAAAGTTCGTAATCTTCAAAAGAGGAAACAGTGAAAATATGTGGTACTTTTCCAAAACACTAGTAAAACATCATCTATTTGATTTCCGTTAAAACCTAAATTACTCAATATTTCAAAATCTAGACACCACGATCGATGTTTGATAGAAGAAATGATGTGAGATCAAGTAATGCTCTGCATAGGTATACACGTTCATATACCTCCATACCTCATGGTTCAGTGGTTCGACTGATACGCGGGCGATCCGGATCCGATTCCCGTCCAATGCACCAGCTTTAGTAGAGGAACGGTGTCATGGCCGAAGTTGTTGTACAGTTTGATACCTCAAATTTGAGTAATTAAACCATTATCTACACAACAACACTGTTAACACGTCGAATAATAATAATAACAATAACGACGAAGACGGCAATACGCAATGAAAACGAATGGTGATGTTAAGAACTTGTGATAGAGTTGAAATGGCGGCTCAGTGCCTTTGCGCGATTGTTGAGTATGATAAGTTTACTGTAACTAGCGAAGAGTGATTAGAGAAGAAGGTGAGCAAAAGAATGAACGAGTGAACGATGCAATGAGTAATATACGAGTTGCAGTAATGTGCTATGAGCGAGACGTAGAAGTCAGATAAACAGTACACAATAAGTGGTTGAAAGTATAAGCTATATCGAATTGTGTCCGTTACCCTTTATAAGCAGGTTCCTTAATTGTGTGCAAAGAGCACTCAATTCATTAGATGGGGCGGTTATGAGAGTAGGAACGGTTTAGCCTACGCGAATGGTACACATACCAGAAGTATGTGAGCAGTAGTACAGACTAGAACCATGACAGAGAATAGATGCATCCTTTCATCCAACCAGAGTCGTAGAGAACAAGAACGCAACAAAAACAATCAATCAAGCAGAAGAGGAGTTGTGTGAAATGATGTCGACATGAAGTTTTTGAGTCCATGTCCCTTAATAAGTAACCCAAAGACGAAGAAATCGCATGAAGAAAATCAATACAGCGAACGGTCCGATCCTCAGTATGGGATTTAATGCATAATGAAGTGATCAGAGCAAGACTGGCACAAGGATCGGTCCAATACTATGTGGATTTAATCAGATTGCTAGACACACTTCAGATTCATGCTGCGTCATTGATATATTTTTTTTTTACTGCGTGGATCCCAGTACTCCTAGCAATCAATTATGTGGATTCAATCAGATTGCTATACACACTTCAGACTAATGCTACGTCATTGAGATTTTTTTCACTGCATGGATCCCAGTACTTCTAGCATTCAACTCGTGGTTTCGTCTTCTTTTTGAACGTCGTTCAATAGTGGCTAAGCGAGTCTCCCTGCAATCTCGAGGATAGTTTGGCTGTATAGCAACTCATACAAATTCGTTGTTATTTTCTCTATTACTTTGTTTATATTAGTGACAGCATAAAACAATAGACTATCTAGGTAAGCTCAAAGGACAGAAGGACGAGCACGACGATCGGGCCCTTCGCGAAGAATGATACAATAAATTACATGTGCAGGCGGCAGACCGGCGTCGAGCGGCGGTCGATCATTTCAGGCCAGTCCGCTGCATCATGTGATTGCCTCTCCCATTCATCGTCATTCCTTCTTTCCATATTGCCTAATTGTTCTTGATCTAACATTGTCTGCGACTCAATGTAGTCCCGGAGGTCACGACATGGTTTTGCTAACTAGCCAGACCCACATCCCATAAAACGCAGGGTTCTTTACCACCTTGTTTTATGACTATGGATTACTAGATGCCTCATTAGCAATTGTAATTGCAAACTCGTGCCATGGAGACGAGCAATATAGTGAGGGCCATGGGTTACTCTCCCTCTGGGCACAGGTATCAGGCTCTTGATATCGGTCTTGACCATACCATGCTGACACAGTCAAGACTTAAATAATATGCACGGGCCAACTTTGCATACCGCTCCGGGGTCTCGGCCTTCGAGGTGAACATGGTAACTCCCCTAATCCCCGTCTCGTGGTCGATGTTTGCAAACAGTCTATCTATGTGGAGTTAGTCATGATCGATCGAGCTACGACAGTTCGTCGATCGATTGCTTCATTATGCAATATATCGTTGAGCGGTTATTTACATTTTATGTACTATTATGTAACTTTCGTTTCGAGTGTTTTCTTGAGATCACAGCTCAAAATTCAATATGCCTTGCAATCATTTTTGAGCCACGCATGTCAGTGGTCTGTTAAAGGAGGGCTAACTTAAGAAATCACTCGAAATGAAAGTTATGATATATTAAATAACACTCGAAATCTTATATTTATAAAAGTTATGATGAAAAATTATGACATATTGAATAACTAGCCACGAGAAATCGAGTGTACAACACATAGAGTGTAAATCGTACGTTGTCGCTAACTCTTATTGTGGAGCTGGAGCACCCACAGAGATTAGCAAAAGACGAGAAAGGGTCACTGCCCGACTGACGAGATCGCAAGATCGAAACTCGTGTATCGGGCTCTATGAGTCTCCTTTTTTAACAGACCATTGACATGCGTGGCAAAAAAATGATTGGCATATTGTACTATGTAATTATCGTTTTTAGGCTGTTTTCTTTTGCGACAGATATAAATAAGCCGCGTGGCAGGCTTCTTATGCACAATAATGCTGAGTACAGCGACAACCGAACAGAGCGTTCTCTACTCGAATCTTTACAGTCTGTGACGCTCCATAAGGCGTTGATGTTGACTGCCGGAGACAGATGGGGTGTGGAGCTCGGCTCCATGCGCGACGCGACGAGCATCAAAACCACTAGGTCACGGCGCCCCTATTGCTATACAGTGTAACATAGATTTGTTTTGGATTTTACAGCGTTATAAAAGGCTCCTTCCCAAAATCGGCCATGTAGGTCATAGCCAGAAATCTAAGCTTTCGAATGAATACTGATGCTCCTAGAAAGGATCCTGCCCAGCCAATGAGGAGGGATATTCTTTTGTCCCTTTGTGATCGAAAAGAACTCTGAAGTTTGGCGGCTTGTTGGTCCCATGATGAACGGAATTTTCGAAGTGTCCATTCTTGGAATTTACAATCTACAAACGAAGGAAAAACCATAAAAATGGAACAGAACACGCGGAGCAACCCGAGAAGCCACCAGTAAACGTACCATGAAACCTCCATCAAAATAAACTGTTACATACAAAAGACAAAATGTGCATAAAGCACATGTAATAGAATATCTGGCAATGTTTATGACTGAGAATTCGTTGAATAATCCCAAAAAAATTCTTTCAACATTCTTTAATATTGTTGATGAGCATCCGGCTAGTACATGGATTCATAGGGCCAGAGGGCGAAAAGTAAAGAGCATCATTAAGTGGAGACGGACTTGCTACCAAATGAGGGAATCACAAGCGGGATTTTTTTGCCAGTTTAAGGAACGGAAGATATGAACCATTACCTAAGTGGCCACAGTAGTGTGGTGGTAACAAGCTTCGCAGATACAGGTTGAACTCCCGCCTGAGGTTAGTTTTGCTTATTACTCAGCATATTTCAATAAAGAAAACACTAAGTTGCAGAAAGGTGTCCCTGCTTATGCTCAACTATAAATTCTGTTAGAATGTTTGTAGCCTCGAGGTTGATATGTTAGAGCCAAACGTACGTTACAGGGGCGTCGCCCGTTTCATCAGTGGCCCACGCCCCACACTGAAACCTACTTCACAGCAGGAATGGGGAAACGCTATTTAGGGTGACAGCACGTGATGCTGTGTTACAAACATCTTTTCAGCGATGGATTATGACTGTTAGAGGATATGGTTCGAAAAATTTGAAAGCAACTATGACAAAGATTTCCACATACTAACTAAAGCCGTTATCCATCAACTGAATATAACACAATATGTGATAACACAATATCACGTGCCGCTACCATAGATAAGGTCTCGCCATCTCTGATATGAGGTAGGGCTCAGTGTGGGGTATGCTCCACCGACGAGACGGGCGATAGGCTCGAAGCGTACGTATGGCTGTGACGTACCAACCTCAGAAAGGCTCCGAATATCTTCACAAGCTATGTCGTCAACACTAACAAGGACATCTACAAATAAATGCTTCCTATTTCCAAGAATGCTGAGTGATATGCGAAATTGACCGCAGGCAGGAATTGGAGCCGCGTTTTACTCATAGCGTGAGCCCGCGATGGCACTGCATCACTGAAGTCAGAATAAGGTGGTCTATAATGGTTCATGTATCTTGTTCCTTCAGTTGGCAAAAAATTCGGATTCTCTTCGATTATCAAAGGACAAGTGAATATTCGACGCCTTTTTGACCAAGAAATTTTCACGCGAGTTTTAGTTACCATTCAAAAGCCTAAATATCAGCTAAAGCGATACGTAGCCGTTCTTTGAAAAGACCGTTTTTTCTTGAAAACCTTTTACAACGTAGCATACAAGATAAAATTAACTTTCACACCCGCCTCGCGCCCTCATTTTTACCTCGTGTATGATATGTTGAAAGCACGAAAAACATGTGATTGTGTAGAGGGAACCTCGTCTTACCTGGATCAACCGTTTTATGCGGAGTTTCTTCCAAAGCGAAGAAAAAACTCCCAACTGAATATTAAGTTGCTCTCCACATGTTTAACGCGGTAGTCCATTGATCGACTGCCCGCCCCCAGCCCGTAGATTGACCGTTAAACAATCTCGCCCTATGTTTGAACTCGATTTCATTTTCCGTGCTACACTGCAGTGAAACGGTCTTTTCAGAAAATAAGCATATTGTTGGAATTATTGAAACTTGCGCTATCGGACGATTTTTGATAGTCCAATGAAAGAGCTCTGCTCGGTGAAACATAGAACACAAATATTTTATTTCTCCTACAGCGCTATCAAAAGAGCATTTCTTTAAGAAAACACATTTTGAGTTCTTTGAGGCTTGTGCTATCGAAGGAGTACTAACAGCTTAAAGAAGGAACTTTGTCTAGCGAAATATAAGTGAGAAAAAGAAAAACGCGTAGTGCATATGAAACATAATTTTGAAACACTCTAGGTGCTACAGCGCTATAAAAAGACTTTTTCAAAGATCGGTACATATGGCGCTAGCTACAGATTCAAATCCTTCTTAAAGACCATACGGTACGCTTCGCACCGTGCCGCGCCACGTCAAATCTCACTCAGGTGCTGTAATTGGGGTGTCACGCCCCATGAGAAAAGTGGCGCATCTCATGGGAAGAGAGACGCAGACGGCATGACAACTGCGCTCTCTGCCTGTGTTTCCCATGAGACATGCAGAAAGAGCTCTCTGTTAGCGTATCTGAACATCTCTGGGATGATGGATGTGAGGATCGAACCAAAATCTCAGGAAACATTATCATCAGGAAAGGATGGAGTTCATTGAAAAAGTTTCTAAAGAGATAATCTCAGTAAAAAGAATGTCTGTATATTCCATATTACGTCTATTCTCATATGTTTCAACGAGAAAACTACATCGCTATGAAAAGAAGCATATTTCCAGCAGGCATATGACACCTGGTTCTTTCTTACTCTCAGATGTTCTTGCAGTCATCCCATAGCTTGAAAAATATCATTTTTTATACTAAGCTTGAATTCTGGTTTGACCTTCATACTACCTTTATTAATGGAGAAAGATAACGTTTTACTTTCGAAGGGGGTAGATTTCACTTCACAGAAAATTTCTTCTACCCCATGAGAAGACGTAGTCCATATTTCCAGTAAGAGGAGCACATGTGGCGCAGTGATTAGGTGCTCTGCGTCGCACACAACGTCGCTAGTTCGATATCATGCTAATGGATCACCAAGCCATCCATCCCTCTGGAGTCGCTAAGAAACACCAGGGGGTCTCTGATGTACAAGTGGGCCTTTCAAAGCCACCTACACGTGGTTTTATCAAAGTTATTCGTAGAGATGAGAACTGGACGAGGAAGAGGAACTCATCTTGAGACCATAGTGGACTTAAAGGAGCAAGCAGAGCACGTGAAATGACAATTATGCGGCAATAATAGTTTGCAGTTGATATCGATCGAGAAATGCTCGAGCGAAATCACCGAAGTGGCATTATATTGCAATCTGCAAAATCATTAACAAAACAAGCTTTGTTTTGTTATTGTTTTCGCTCAACCTTGTCATTTTCTTTGACTTACAGCCTCTGGCTGCTTTCCAGGAACTTTTTGTCCATGCCCAGGGCGTCTCTGTTTTTTATCCCACTCTCAAATTTCTTAAAGTTTCAACGTGCTGTCAAAAATACTCATGTCTAGAGATGCGACTTCTGACGCTAAGCAAGACCTCGTTTGCACTGAGCTTTTCTCGCTTTCCCATCAAAAGATGAGAGTCATAGAAAAGCGCTTTTCACGCAAATTTGGTATTAAAAAATCCGAACGTTTCCACATGGTAACTGAGTAAAGAATATGACTGCTAAGACGAAGTAAGCTTTACTTAATAGGAAGACATGTATCCACTCCGAAGGCATGGTACCACTAGAAATAAATGTCTCTTTCATAGCAGTTTCATAGTTAAACGGGAGATGAAATGAACAATCTGGTTCTATAGTTAAATCAGAAAAACCGCACTAGTAGGGTAATTAAAACATGATACAGTATAAAGGACAATGAACTTTTAGGTCCGCTTACCATTTCTAATCCACAAGTGTCTCGTACTGATGTTTGGCCAAGGTATCTAAGTGATGCACAAGCCGATAACATCAACGGAAAAGATTTGTACACACTAACGCGAAGGTGCTGCAATACGACAACGCATTATACGAACATGAAAAAAAGCAATCTTTGTAACGCTTTGTAATCACGACCGCCTTGCTTGTATTATGACAATTTGTCAAAAAAGAAAGCGATAATGAGCGCACAAGTAACGCACTTGGTCAATCTCCAGTGAACAAAACCAATCACTCTATACTGTGTATTTCGAGAAACTTGCTGAGTTGCCATACAATTCGAGAGGACGTTTTCTTTCTGGTAAAAAGTACGAAAAAGTTCTATGCTCTGTCTGACCTTAGTAGTGATGAACATACCTAAGTTCACGAGAACAGCACGTCAAAGAAGCACTTTCCCAACCGTTCAAATCATTCCATGATGATGAGAAAGATAGAGCTTAACATGACTCCCGAAAGGACGACACAATTGCGAGCTCTACATATTAATCATTGGTGGAAATCCTAGACATTACTGTCCAGTTTTTCTTCAAAATCGATAATCCATGAGTCAATTCAAATTTCGAGTAGAACTTAAAAATCGACAAAAATTAAAATTTAAAGGATCTATTATTCAAAAATCAAAGCAAAATTTCCATATATCTTAGCAGCTAAAATGTCCTGATATGGAATGACCGAAAATAGTTTTCCACAGCTGAGAGGTTCAAATGTAATCATATGGTTGACAAATTACTATCACCACCATTTGAAAAAAATATTAGAATAATCCATCTTGAAAATCATTATTACATAGCCGCCGCAGTCCTTCATGATCTGTAAATAATGAATCTAGCAATGACTAATAGTTGTGCACCACAGTCAGAGAAGTTTAATGGATTCCTGTTAGGGTCTAATCTTGTATTTTATTGAGATAGATAGCCATTCACTAACGTCCAACACCGTTTTGATGAAATTCTACCACACAGACGAAATGATTACTCAGGTGATGTGAAGCAGAATGTTTTGATGTTCAAACACAAAGTACGTCACTGAGTAAGTATACATGAAGATATAACCAATATTGTGCGTGATTGACCCCATTATCACTTTCTGAATGATTTCTCATAGTGTTTTTTTTCTTAGTAAACTGCCGCCTTCCAACTAACGCCTTTTGAGGAGATGACTTGACAAGGGCAATAGCTGCACAGAACCCACCGAAAATCCCCTGAAAATGTTTGTAAACTAATTAATTATGAACACAAGACGCATTAAATGCTAATATAGGAGCATCGAAACACTCGTTCTGGAAAAACAAAAATTTTTGTCAACCTTTATCGATGAGTGAAGAACGCTTGAAGCTACTGAAAAACATCAGAGTTGTCAGCAAAATATTGGTAGACAAGTGAATCTACTTTCGACTCTGCTAGGTTTCTCTCTCTGTTCTCTTTATGACGATTCCAATCTCCTAATTACTTCTGGTCTTATTCCCTTCTGAACAGCCTAATATTATGGTTTGGAATCTTTCGGAATATTTTGCGACAGAGAAAATGAGTGCAAACAACCGATTCTGGCACTTCCATCCCACCAGGACGCACTAAGTCCCGTATCCATTTGAAGTTGATTAAACCGGCTATATTCCATGAAAGTTGAATGATGATTAGAACTTCCGACTTGGTGTTGGAGTTGAATCGGCCTTTCACCCAGAAGTAGAGCCGTTGCTGACAGCTTCAATATTTCGTATAGCATTTTGCTAGCAGAACAGGAACGCCTGTTTTTCAGTGAACTCCTGCTAGCAACTTGCTATAAGAAATATTGAAGCTGTCAGCAACGGCTCGACTTCTGGGTTCTGCGCTCAACCTTAAAACATATTTGAACCAAAAACCGCAGGCTGTAGTGTTGACACACCTGTTCTGCACTGTATAATTGCACACAACAGATCTCATGAAAGGCTCAAGAAATATGTTATCAGATTATAGTTTTGAGTGATGTTTCAAATTACTCAAGACGAAAGGTTTACAAAAGCCTTTATGGAAGACCAAGAGGAATAAGCGAATCAAACGCAGGAAATTCTGGGATCCACACAGATGTGATGATAGGCTGCTAAATGTAGGACAAAGGCCTAAGGATACAGGTAGATCAATCAAAATCGTGTATAATACTGTGAGCATCGAGCACAAAATTCATACGCATATAAGTGACCATTATTTCAGAATACACAGGTTGTTTTTTCCAAATCATGCCATACTGGAATCTTACATTTCAATGAGTTCCAAAGATGTTTGAAGCGGTTAGAGATCGCCTTCTAGGGAAATGCTGCACAGAATGTGAAGCAAGCTTACATGCTGTGTTTAACCCTCTCAAGACTGCACGGACCGTTTTTCTACCATAATTATAAGAAGCCTTTTTCGCCAAATAGGGCTTTTCCGCTGGACTTGTGATGGTCATTAGATAGCTTCAGAAACGGAAATCTGAATAGTTGGATTGTTTTTGAAAGAACTTTCAAGTGCACTGTATCAGTCAAAGAATTACTTTTCACGTTCGCTGCGCGCTTTTAGCTTGGCTAGGCATTGAGAATAGTCACTAAAATTTTAGTAGTCCTTCTGTAGCCTGAAAAACGACAAATTTAGTAGTAGGCATGCTTCCAACGACGGTCTTTCAAGCGCTATAGCAGTGAAAAAATATTGCCTTCAAAAATGTTTCTAGCCCTTTTGGAGGTTTGTTACATCACACTTCGTTGTGACTGTGACTTGTGGACCGTTTCGGCGGATACGCCACATGGCTTGTGAGCACCGAGCATGGGAGCGTGTCGAGAAAATCGTGGAATATCGGAATATCAGAAACCTAGAAAATGGTTCGAACACGAAAAGAATTCTCTATTCTAGTTACGAAAATCGCGCCATTTCAGGCGACAGTTGAAATCGCTGCAAGCAGTACGATGCGAGATTCGCGCAATTTTCGTTATTTAACTACAAATTTTCTCTCCGATCTACAAAATTTCTGGACTTTCCGATTATAACTGTAAAAGAAACTCTGTTTTATAGTTTTACAAATAACTTTATTCTCTTCATTTTGTAAATCAAATAAAAGTGTTATTACGCTCATGCAACGATTCAATCACTACGAGGGTAGAACGTAATTTTGTTGTTGATACAGCACAATCTGAAAGCCTTTCAAGAAAGCAAGATTATTGATAAAATCGTCATTTTTAAGCTATCATGATATTAGGTCAACATGTTTAAAACCCGTTAGGAATGACAGTACCAAGGACGATATGTCATTCGATGGAGGGATCCAATCTACTCGATTCGTCCCGATGCTACGAAAGCTACCAAGAACAAGATCTTGAGGAGAACAACTGCTTTGAAGACTCGACTCGAATTCCTAAGGCTCTAATCACAAGACGCCAAAAGAGAGGCTTCAAGATACAAACCTACAGCCACTAATCGATGATTCAGGGACGCTCTAGAGGTTCAAATGAGAACTTTACCGAAATGCTATCCAAACGCCGTATACTTTGCAAAGAGTGAAGTTATGTTAGATTTGCCCTTAGCCAGCTGGCACTCACTGTATACCATGGTCTTTAGCTACCATACTTTAACGACTGCGGTCAAACGAAGTCCAAGTGTGTTCCACTGTGACAAGTAGAGAAAATGAATACGCGAGAACAACATGGAGTTCATGGAAAAATCGGGTGAACAGCAAAAGGCGGATGCCAGGAGAGCTTTGATTGAGGAAACAGACTCAACATGTCCTTGATATTGAAAAATCTATAATGTGATATGACTACAAAGAAGACTTTGGAAGTAAGTTACCAACCAGCCAAGAATGATATGTCAGCTCGAGGCGCCCCGCGACGAGCATCACAGTCAATCGGCCACGGCGCGGCCGTGGCACTCTAAAACTTGATGCAGATTACGCAGCGCAGGACCTCTACGAATTCATTTCTTTCTTACTCCGCAGAGTACATACTGAAGCAATCGGCGATAATCTATCCTTGAGGGATGCGTCAGGCGTTCACTTTCCGTAAGCGATAGCGGTAACTTCAGTCATAAGTGGCTTATCCGATGACTTACGGTAACTTACAGATGAATCAGCTTAACAACTACACTTTCCACAAACGCCCGGTGCCAGTCCGACGACCTCGGGAAAATGGAAACCTCTGTGAGAGTGGGATGCACGATTGAACCAGCAACCGATATGGTGTGTATTACAGAGCCTCTCTAACCACCCTCTAACGAACACTACACGTTCCCAGTATAAAACACAACCAAGTGTAAGCATTGTTCGAGGGACAATTCAGCCTCCTATTTTCAATCAAATTGGCGATCAATGAAGTGACATCTTATTCAATTAGAAAACGATGTGGGCGAATGATGAATGGAAAATACCCGCCCATTGGCATAGTCTCCGGAAACTACATCAGCTCACATATCCCTTTGCGGACGGCGCCATTTTCGGCTGGCGGGCTCCAGTGTCCCCGTGTTCCAGTTATTCATACACTTCTTTCATATCTATTCACCCAACTACATGTCGTCAGACTGCTATTCTATTGTTATTATTGCTATAAACAGTTATAACCCAAGAGCTGTTCCGTGCTCACGTGAAAAGACCCGCGTGGCGAATCAGTATAAGTCGAGCATTCTGCTTTAGGTTGGTAATTATTGTGTGCTAAAGACTAATTCGAAACCCAGCACTCTCCATTGAACAGCCAACACAAGAGTCCTTTGTGTGTCTTAGACAGTTAGACAACTGGCAGGACCGAAATGTATGCTCCACCTCCTCTGCGACCCTAACTCCAGCGTGGCAATGACTGGTCGTCCCAGACCTCTCTGCTGCTCGGCAACCCACGCATAGGGAAGTACGTTGCTGATTCGATCCTCTACCGCAACATTTCACTGTAGTTCTTTTGATGCTATTTTCTGATGCCAATTAGTAAAGAGGGTTTTCATAAAATGGCAATTATTACAGCAGAAACGCTCATTTGTCTAACATCTCACTACCTTTTATAGAAAACGTGGTTATATAGGGTAAGAACGCATATCCAATGTTTTTTTGCTTTGAATGGCAATGTGGCAGTCTTTAATGTAATTTAGTCTAGAATGGGATTTCAAACCTATGTGATCTACTCATTTGTTTCCAGTTCAATATGCCCTCACGACAAATCGTTGTCCACTTCATACCTAGCGTTTGTGTTACAGTGTTACTACATGAGAAATGGTGTGTGATTTGAGCATATTGTGGTCAAAACAAAAACATAAGATCAAAAAACTACAGCGAGGTATTGTGGTAGCGAGTCGAATCAGCAGCTTCTTCTCGATAGGCACAGTCCCGAGTAGCAGAGAGCAGTGGGACAGTCACTGATTGCCACGCTGGAGTTAAGGTCTCGTAGGAGGTGGGCCACACAGTCCAGCCTTGCCAGCTAGCCTAACAGAGGGTTGGGTAAATGGAAACCGAAAGGTTATAAGAAGCTTGATCTATTGATTTTCAACAGACACCATCTCTTTCAACTGATTCAGGGAAAAAATAAAATGAAATAGAAATGCTGCAAGTCTCAACATGACAGTCTTTAAGAGAAAATCTCCACCTTAAACTTAGAAGAGATGAATCAAAGCGAGATAGCGCCAATATAGCAGAAATCAATAGAAGTCTCCAAAATGAACTTTATTCTACTGAGAAAGATAAAGACACTAAGATTAGTATAATAGTACTCATTTACAGAACATTAGAGAAAGGAAAGATTTGAAGGAAATTAGTGCATCAATAGGCGATATTTTGATGAGATCACATAGGAGTCTCATGAAGCCCTCAGATAGAGTAACACATCAATTGAACACCTTGAAATATCTATTACAGATAGATATACTATTAATAGTTTCGGTGCGATTGATTCACAAGAAATTGATTTCTTTAGGGGAGAAATTGAGTGGTTCATTGGGTGCCCATATAAGCTTGTAACTCGATGTTATATGATGAAAAGGTGACGGGAATGCTATAAAACTTCTCATGTGACATAAGGGTAAGCCCCCAGTAACGTGATCCCGAGCAACGAAGAGTTCTGTGCAATAAAAAGATAAAGCTCTCGGCGTTGATTAATCCCTGAGGGATGCGCCATGCATTCGTCTTCAATTTTTATCTTCGTTTGAGGTGATTGAATGCATATTTGACCTTTACAATGACTCGCGGTGGCCACCCGCTGAACCGAGTCAGTGCTGTTTATCCTCCCAGACAAGTCTGAGACTAGTCTGGTACCAATTTACCGACCTCGGAAGGATGGATGGCTTGGTGAACCACGAGCGCGTGGTCGAACCATTGACCTCGTGTGCGACGCAGAGCACCTCTAACCACTGCGCCAGATGCACTCTGTTTATGTGTAATAATGCACACTGGAGTGAAACAACGGCACGAGAGGATTAATGAGGATGAAGTATATGACAGGAATAGAAGAGAAAAGGTAATGAGCACAAGAAGTGGGAGATTTGCAGCAGGAACAGCGGAGTGACACGACCGTCAGTGCTGAGCCATCTTTTGAAATTGGCGCAATTGCGCTGTACAGTCGTCAGTGACCGTGGAGCACGATACTAAGCCACGGAGCGCGAGATCTTGTCATATCTTCTCCGTGAAAGTTTCACGGAGGGTGGCCCCAGTGGTTTAGCATACATGATTCGGGCCATGGGCTTCCATGTACGTAAGGAGGAAGGCTGATTAAATACGGGACTGGATGCTTTACCCTCAATAGCGAGCAGGCATGGCTCATTGTAAAGCCCCGCCGCGTGCTGGATGCTTCCGATCCATGGCAATACAGACCGCACTTCGACGACAAACCAGCATTCAGCGCCAACGGTTTGACAATAGTCAACGACAACGTTCTACAATGATCACAACAAGTGGTTGAATGCCGTTTTCGAATGGTTGACGCTTGATCGGTGGACTTGTCTCATTGACACGATTGAAGAACTTAAATGCGCTCATCTGTAATATGAATTTCCTACATGGTCGAAACTGCTAGTTGGCAGTCGTGAGCCGAAAGAGTGGAGGAAATAGCAACAAACCTGTGCGGAAGTTGCTATACAAATTCTTCTGCGATCACTATGTCGCAGTCGCGAGTTATATTAGCTGAACATCAATAGATTTGGAAAAAAACCTGCCTGAAATTATGCCCGTTTGACGTGACGACTACCTATGCTCGACCATCTCCCGTATCAACAACCAGAACTGCTCTCTTCTCATGCACATCGAGGACGTGGAAACGCGAAATTCCAGCCGCCCATGGACATCATTTTCTTTGGTGTGGAACAAAGTTAAAACATCAGTATCATAGTATTAATGGGCACTCAGATCCACAAGGCAATTTTTTTGATCATAATAACGCTTAGACTGAAAGAAGAGGTAGTGTAGTACCAATAGATGCATATCCTTAACGATGCGTCGTGATCGCCGCAATAGATTCATTTACAGCGGACAGCAAAGTTTGTGAAGGTGGAGAAGGTCGGAAGAGAAAGTACCATAAAGCATTAATTTGAATCACAGTAGCAACTACAACTGAAGTTTACCTCCTCGAGTTCTTAGAAGTTGGATCAGTTCTGAGTGATCCATCACGTTCATAATGCAAAGGTAGATAGGTTAGCTTAGGAAGGAAACAAAAATTTCAAATTTGATCTGTAAGAGGACTCCTCCTCAAAGCCAAGTTTCTTCTCCGCGCAACATATTCACACCAACATAATTGGATCTTTCTAACCGGCACACTGAGAGCTTCGGTACGTATACGTTCTAGCAATGAGACGTCCTCAATGCGGATATTAATTTTTGTCTTTCGAAAAGCATATCTGCCGCGTACAAAATGACAATCAAGCTGTAGAACACTTTCACGGAAAAAAGCTAGACTGACTTGAAGATGTTCATGAAAAGCTTGTTCAGCGAATATGCGCGGTTCGTCACTCGACAAAAATCGACCATCACAATACAGGACCGATAGCGCTGCGCAAAGTCCTCGCACGTCCATCTAACACACCAAAATAAACTCATAATAATATATTTTCGTGTATATATGCGCGTATATGCTACATATCACCCATATCACCTGTCATCCCGTTGATCGTCGAGTGACTCGAGCGAGTACCAGCAACACTTCCATTTTTCCCTTTCACGTGCAATAATAGCCCAGTGGGTCCTCCTCGCTCTAGAGATTCGCTGAGCATCATATTTTTCTTCTATACCTTTTGTGAAGAAATCGGATCAACGGCTCGGTGGCCTTCATGTAAAGCGTGTGATGTCCCGAGGAATCCAGTCGGTAACGGCTCTCGTCCATCGGTTGTCGTTGAAGCGCATCACCTGTCCACTCACCTTATTTTCGATATCTTGGCTTGTAGAACGGCGTCTCTGATCTTCAATCGTTGACGTAGGTCGGAACTTCGGATGCTTTCTCTCACTTGCGAGATAAGGGATACTCCTAACGTCGACCTTTCGACTAAGCTTTCAATAACGCCAAGTGAATGTTCATCCTGCTTACGTAGCGACCAGGTTTCTGCTGCATACTTTAGGGCTGGGATAATCGTCGAGTCGAAAAGGTGAGCACGGAGTCGGATGTTCTTTGTCTTCTTCAACACATCTTCGATGCTCTCAAACGTTCCCCAAGCAGCTCGTTTCCTCCTGCTCAACTCTGGAGCTAGGTCGTTTATCTTGTTGATTTCACGACCCAGATAGACATAGCTGGAGCATTCGGAGGTGTTCGTTCCGTTGAGCGTGAATGGGGCATTCGAAACCCATCCGTTCCTCATGAACATCGGTTTTGTTAGATTTAGTTGAAGACCAATCCTTCCACAGGCGTTTGTCGAAATCGATCAACATTCATTCCGCTTGGCTGATGCTTGGTGTTGTGAGGACGATATCATCAGCAAAACAAAGACGAGGAGGACGAACCTCCGAAACACCGGTGTATGACCCTGGCGTACCAACCCCTTTTTGAGCTTAAATCATTCTTTTTTGGAATTATATTAAAACAAAGATGGTTTTTTGCCGACCGTCAATTTTCACTCCCATATCGTCCCATTCTAATGTTCGCATGACATTTTAGAGAGTGGCAGTGAGTGAATAGTTTCGGCGAAACTGTATCGCCTTGTTGAACCCCTCTTCTTACGACAATAGTAATATTGTTGTAGAATGAAGATATTTTGGTCGTGAAATCTTTATAAAGGCCACGGAACCAAAGACTGCAAGTCTATCACAAAGCATTCCTAACCACAGCATCACACGTGTTCTCTCAAAAATTTAAAAAAAAAAACAAAAACAAAGAACCTACAACTTCGCGAGCGTTAATTTGGCTTTCGGTGTCTTGTCCTTTGAAACTCAATGCATTCGTATAAAAACTAATCATAATGAGGGATCCACTGTAAAAGGTAAGTCACATATTGTAAATCTCCAAACTATCACTCTGTTTATGCTCTATTTCTGAAATTCAAAATGTTCGACTTTTGAGATCAGTTGAGAAATAACCTGAAGATTTTATCATAACAACCAGAGAACACCATTCCCTAAAATACCACGCAACACTACCATCATGATTCGTTTGTTTTGTTTTTGAAATTACATTCATTTGTGATTTTTTGAAACCCCAATCTAATCTGAAGAAACTAGTATTTCCCTAGCTGAATAGGAAATGGGACGATACCCCCGCACGGCTCTTGGCGAAGACGGGTCATCCAAGCATGACCGAATCAATGTCAAGTATTTATTTTGAGCAATTTACAGCAGTCTATAACCATCTAGCGTCTCTCAGAATCTCTACAGTAACTGAGCATAAAGTATGAAGTCTCTACCCAAGTACTACTTATTTTGGCTGTTTTTTAAGATGGGAAAGAATGAGATAAACTGATGTGATCTATAGAAAATCCTAATTTCATTACTTTTTAACAGCCTTGCGATGTCGCAATTACATATGTAAAATGTTAAGTGATATCCCCAAGAAAATTGAGTGGTGAGCAAAAATATGATCTCAGACGGAAGTCGAACCCGTGTTTCATCCATACCAGGCGACGCGTGCAGCCACTACATTTCCGAGGTACATCCACACCACCACTCATTCTTCATCTCTGTGTCAGTCATTAGCCACCAACCTTTAACGGATTTGGACGGGTATGCGATTTTGCTGTTAAGTAATATGTAAGTAATCCGTCCCCATCCGCGATAAAGAAACCGGGTTTCGCTCTTATCGGATGCATGAGCTACCACTGCACCATCGAGGCTGAGGTTATGCTTTCCACCAGTCCTTGTTGATATTAGGTCTTTCCATATGTTTCAGCAGTACAGCAATAGAGACCAAATTTTTGAACCAGAATTATCCAAAACTGCAAGTTTTTAGCATCATTCGTTATTAAGCATTTTTCTGCTGACATTTTTATATACAATTTGTCTATACTTGCTTTGAGGCGAAATTGCCTTGAGAACAAATTCGCATGCTACTCATGCGCGAATGGCGCCTAAAGGAGAAAGCTAATGAAGCGGTGCGCAAAATTAGTAAAGCTTGGGCGATGATACGGTTGCCGAAAGGACAAATAGGAAGTGGTTCGCAATGCTCAAAACCAAAGAGAACAGTCTGGAAGATCAGTCGGGCTTGGGCCTTCCGCAAGAAGCTCCACTGATCTTGCGCGCCGCTTGACTAACATTTTCCCCCACCCACCATTCGTACATGAGTAGCAATCGAATTTGTTCCCACGACAGTTCAATCTTAGAGCAAGCATAAGCAACTTGTGTATGAAAATATCCGCAATAAAATGTGCAGTTAAATGATGCCAAGATCATGCATATTCAACAACTTTTGGTCAATAAATTCAGCCTTTTTTTCGAGTGTTTTACTAATACCACGCTCAAATTTCAATGGATCCTTTCATATTATTTAAGCCAACATATCATGTGGTCTGGTAAGGGCTCTTCCACAGCCCGATACACGTTTTGTGTTGATACACGTGCTTCGTCCCTACAGACTGTCAGTCGAGCAGAACCCGTCGCCTTTCGATCTTTTTTCTTAGTCAGTTTCCTCGAGAGCCTCCTCTCCCTGCACGGTGACATAGGAGACATACTTTTTACACTCTATGTCAAGCGAGATTTTCGCCTAACACAGAGTGTTGTACACTCGATTGCTCTTTGGCTGGTATTTTTATTTTATCACATTACCAGACCACATGACATGTTGGCTCAATTAACGAAAGGATCTATTGAAATTTAAGCGTGGTCATAATAAAACACTCGAGAAAAGGTATAATATTATAAAAAATACCAGCCAAAGAGCAATCAAGTGTGCAACACTCTATGTTAGATGAAAATTTTCGCTTGATATAGAGCGTAAAACGTTCGTCTTCGATATAACTCTGTAGGAACAGCAGGCTTCCGAGAGAACTGACCAATAAAAAGATCGAAAGGCGACGAGTTATGCTCAATAAATTTAGCGTTTATTGCTTTAAAGCCAAAATTTATGGAACGACTTAATACAATTCTAGATGAAACGCTTCTGCATTTTGTATTTTCTTACACTCTCTTTTCTTAGTTGAAGCAGTGACTAACGTGCATCCCTTTGTTTCACTTTTAAACACTATATTGATTCGTCTTCAAAGTGTTTCTTTTTTTTTTCCTTTATGCGGATCTCACTGCTTGTAGCATTCGATTCTTTGCTTAGTCTTCTTCTTGATAAAGCTAAAAAAGCTCTCGGCGTTTATCAATCCCTTAGGAATGTGCCATGCATTCGACTTCAATTTTTAATTTCGTTTGAGGTGATTGAATGCATATCTGGCCTTTACAATGACTCGTGGTGACCTCCTGCTGAACCGAATCAGTGCTGCTTATCCTCCCAAACAAGTCTGAGACCTGTCTGGTACCAATTTACCGACCCCGGAGGGATGGATAGCTTGGTGGGCCATAGGTGCGAGATCGAACCGTCGACCTCGTGTGCGACACAGAGCAGCTGTAACCGGTGCACCACATGCGCCCATCTTCTTGAACGTTCTATTCTGGTTGAGCACGTAATTGCAATCTCAAGGGCAGCCTTGCTGTCGCGTTCTATAAGAAGTTGGTGCTGAATGCCGGAGAGGGTTAAGGGGGTTGGAAAGGGTGGGGAGTGGAGCTCGATTCCACGCGCGCTGCAACGAGCATCACAGTCACTCGGCCACGGAGCCCTAATGCTAACCGATCCACGAGCCCTAATGCTAACCGATTTTTGATATGCTAGAGACAGTGACAGTCTAGGTATTTCAAACCTAAAAAAAGGCTAGGAACCGTTGGAGCATTTACCAGCTCCGATGATCTTATCAGCAACTCTTTGCAAGCTAAGCTGTGAGAAAAGGTTAGGAAAGTAAGCAGTTGATGTTGGTCAGTCCCATAGAGAAGCTACGTGGACTCGACTTCGTCAAGTATTTTTCGAGGTGGTCAAATAAACATCTGGCCTTTACAATGACTAGAGGTAGGCTGCTAATGGACGAATTCTTAAGGGATCACGTGTACCTAGCATTATACACGATTGTACGAAGGCTTTTTTCGTTGGGGAAAGTTTTTCTTGGACATTTGGTACTTATTCGAAAGCTAAGTCTCTGTGATTTTAATAATATGCTCTATATAATTCCAAAAGAGAATGTTTCAAGCCTAAACAAGGTTGGTACGCTAGGGCCATACATCGGTGTTTCGGAGGTTTCGGCCTCCTCGTCAGTGACCCCTGCCCCACATTAAGCCCTGCATTGTAGCAAGGAGAGAGGCGTATGTGGTGATGGCATAGTGTACAATAACAATGGTCCATCACCACTGTTCAGTCGATGGATTTCAACTGGTAGACTAGAATTAATCCATAAGATCGACTGTTTTCAAAACCTCGTGATAAACATTCAAAATAATTCCAAAAAGAAAGCTTCCATCCTTGCTACAACGCAGGGCTTAATGTGGGGCGTGGTTCACTGACGAAGAGGCCGAAACCTCCGAAACACCGGTGTATGGCCCTAGCGTATCAACCTCGTTTAGGCTTATAACATTCTTTTTTGGAATCATTTTGAATGTTTATCACGAGGTTTTAAAAATAGTCGATCTTATGGATTAATATGTTCAATATTAATGAAGGATTTTTATTACGTTGTAGCAGCGAAATGCTAAATTGCTTCATTTGCTCGGTTGGCGTTCCGATATGCCTCTTCGTTCAGACTTAATTAGTTACTTGATAGCCCAAATCTCGAGGATTCTGATAGTGTGACTGGCTCTTTGAAACTTTATCATAGAACGCTATAGGAGCGAAAAAAGATACATTTCACACCTGAAATTTACTCCTTCGCTTGATCGTCATAGGTAGTTTATTGATAATTATAGGTAAAGTTTATATGTCAGAGGTGTCTTGTCGCCACATAGTAGATGGAATATCACAAATAAAACTTTAATGAATATTTTTTATAAAATGCAATTACTTGTTTTGAAAATCGCCATTTTTCAGCGGTAATACCACATCCTTGTAAAAAAAAAAACTTCCAACCCTTATTTTGCATTTGTATCTCATGCCTTGCAAGAACGTAGCTTGGAAGAACATATTCTACAAGTAAATACCTCTTATAGAGGCCTATGTGGTGGTGATTGTATTACGCAACTGGAATAAGTGGGAAGAGCGCGCGTTCATCATTGCGAAGAACACGGTACTTCCCCTGTCAGCATCCATATTTCGAAAAAAAAGAATCTTTCGCTCTTCCAGATTTGAAATAAGTATTGCGTTTCCTGAAAAGCCATAATATTACGCTGTTACAGTAAAAGGATATTTTATTTCACACTGAAGCATTTTTTACTGGGCAAAGCTTCTCCTCAAAAAATTCTGTGAATATTTGATTGCACAATTTTCAAAAAACTCAACAGTGTTTCTGGCTTTCCAAAAACACTTTTTATTGCGCTGTAACACCGAAATCAAGAATTCATTTCACATGTGGCGCACCTACCTTGCGTCGGTACGTGGATGGATATAGCAACAATGGCAACAAGCCATCGCGTTTCAATAACCAGCTGATAACTCAAATCTCGAAGATCTCAATGGTGTGCTTGTCTTTTGAAAAAAAAAGCTCTTAGCAAGCTGTAGCAACAAGGATGAAATTGTGTTGCACATTTGAGTACTCTTCGCTGGATACGCCTTTTCTTCCAGACTTGCATACCATTCGATAGCGCAAATCTTAACGATTTCGATAATATGGTTGATCCTTGAAAAAGACTTCTTAGTGCGCTGTTATAGCTAAAAGAATTTTGAGCTTCGAGGTTCTCTGATTAGGGGAGAACAAATGAAAAGCCGACATCATTCGCTCGAGAGGAACTTTTCAAAGGAGCGTTAGTGATCACCCGAAAACTTAGACTTGATGCTACAGCCCAACGTTTCCGGTTTTTCAAAGCACCCCTTTATAACACTGTAGCATCCAAATCAAAAATTATGTTTCGCACTCGCCTTTCGCCTTTATTTGTATCACGCGTGTAATTTGCTACAAGCCAAAAAGCATTTCAATTTGTGAAAATTTCCTTAGTATCTTAATCAATCGTTTTATCTGAAGTTTCTTTCGAAACGTAGGAAAAATTACCAATTGAATAACAAGATATCAATTGCTCCGCCTCGCCCCACCCCTGCCACAGCCCTCACGTCGTCGAGCAGCCTGTAAACAACGTTACCAAAAAATGTATAATTTGGTCTTAATTTCCCTGCTAAACCGTACTTCCAGAAATTCAGCACTTCGCTAGAATTAGAAAGCATTACGCTATTAGATGATTACTAGTAGTCTAGAGAAAGAGCTCTGTGCGGCGAGGTTTAAAGCAAAAATCAAAAAACCAGAGGAGATCAAAAATCGGAAGAGCTTTTTAAAAAACTAGCATATTTTTGAATTCTTCGGAGCTTGTGCTATAGTTTGACTACTAGCACTCTGAGGAGGGAGTTTCGTGCAGTGAAATATAAGCGAGATAAGAGAAAAAAACACGTGGTTTTAGTAAACATGATATTATTTTAGATGTTACAGCGTTCTAAAGAGGTGTTTTGAATAAATGGCTACGTGAGGCTGTAGCCTTACGTCTCAGCGTTCGAATGGTTATTACCACTCCTACAAAAAATTCTTCTTCAGCGAATGAGATCGATTTTTCATTCGTTCCCTGCTAATCAGAGAGGACCAGTTTTGCATTTGGCGCGCATAGCCCGATACATATAAATTGCGCTGTGCGATCGACAAGACGCAGAGTACGAAACTCAATATTTTTGAGCTGTAACAACTCACTAAGACTTCCTTCTCAAAAAACCAAGCTTATCATTGAAATCTTTGAGATTCGTGCCATCGAATGGTCATTGGATATCTGAATGAAAAGCTCTGTTCAGCGGAAGATACTTGAATGAGAATTAAAATCTTATTGTTACTTTTACAGTATGATATAGAAACCATTAAAAAAATAAAATACGCCCTTAAAATTTTTGAAATTCAAGCTGTCGAATAATTGCTAAAACGTCAAAGAGGAATGTTAAATACGTTTTCTTTTTTAATGTGGGTGCGGATGGGGAAAGTACCGCGAATATTCTTCGGAGACGCATATTTTTGACCAATAGTTTGCATCATGCCAATCTTCAAAGTTTTTCACCCAAATACGATTTTCCCTCTACGCTTAGAATTCTTGGACTATCCATGAGTTTTGAATATTTTCTCACGTACGTCAGCTCTAAGCATTTTGGAGGAAACGATTAACTGATACAAACTTAGCTACAGTGAAAGTTATCCATGAACTGATATATCGCATACAGCATACAGCATAATTTTTGGCAAATCATTCATTGTTTTCTAATTCACAGTTGCTAAGACGACTTTTGGATTCTGTATAAAACTGGGTAAGATCAAAACTAAACATTTTTATTGTCATATCCTTAGTACAACTCAATACAATTGATTAATGTCCAAATTTGAAGTGGTTGCGTAGAAATCTAGCATTTTTCTCTGTATACAATACATATCTGAACCACAGGTATATGAGCAGATTGAGAAAATCGTGTAGTATCAAAGCATCTCATAAGAATTCCAAAAATTTTTTGCGGAACGGAGAAAAAAACGTTGTTTAAACAACGAAAATCGCGCAGGTCGCTCTGTGCGCATCGATTTATATAGCAGTACTTTAAGGGTTCAGTAAGTTCTGCATTTTCATAGAGATTGTTTGCTACGAATTCTTGAACTTTGGAAGTAAATGGAAAGCTTGATAAGCTATGTGCGTAACATCGAGCCATTCACAGCGTGTGCATCGCAAGGCATCTTTAACCGCTGCGCCGTCGCCCTATAAGGCCGCAATAGCCTCTCAATAAAACTAATGCATTAGAATAACAAAATGTTGAAGAAAAGATATTCGTCATGGCGAGAGATCACCAATATAATTCTCACAGAAGAAAATTATCACCGGCAAAACGTTGGAAGACGAACGATCCTACTTTCTCCGACTCTTGTCGGTTCCTTCTCTGTGTTTTCCTCATAATAGTCCCAGCTTCCCAACTCTATTTTATTTGAGCCATTATGTTATATGGTCTGTTAATGGGCTTTGGTACAGCGCGATGAGCGTGTTTCGGCCTTGAAGCCTCGTCAGTCGGGCAGGCACTTCGTCTTTAGCCAATCCTCTCGGGGCCCCTACATTCCCTAGAAAGAGGTAGGCGACGACGAACGATTTACACAATTGCCGTCAAATGAAAATCTATCGGTTAATTTTATTGATTTCTTTCCTTGGATTAAGATTTGCACGAGGTGGGTACGTCTTCTTTCCTCAACATTTGATGGCTAACGTTTCGACGACAGACCCTTCGTCAGAGCCCCAAACGTCAGCTATATCATACCACATCTGATTGCTGGGTTGATATCTCGCATGCATCGAAAATTCAATCTTCTCCACTTATATTTATATGAGTTAAAAACTCTCCGTTTGACTTCCATTCGCAGCTAATTAAAAGCAGAAAACGTTATCGCCTAAATAAGCCCAGATTACGGTATAACGCAAGATATGTCTGCATTTGCGTCTCGTGGCGGTAATTTTTTCATTCAAACCTCCGCAGCGTTCTCATATCATCGATTAGCAGCGGCTGGATTTCTATTTCGGTGTCTCTTTAGTAGCATTCTTGCTGATCTCTCTTCAAATCACTCTTCTTTCCTTAATATTTTGTAAATGATAGATATTCTGCTTGTATTAGTGAACTAGGATGGATTTTCACGAGTCCCTGTAATTACGACTTGTGTTTTGGAGGGAGTTTCTGGACATAAATCGACAATATTGCGATTTCTAGACAGAAGCAGGGGAATCGTAGCACACGCACAGAATCGATATCAGATCCGATTTTGCACTTGAGAGAGAAATCCACAATATTGAGATAAGACGGCTGACGCCCCAGCGTCGGTAGTGTAACGGTTCAGCACGCGCTTCCGGAAAGACTGAGATCTGGGTTCGAATCCCGGCTGACGCAATGTTTTTCACACCACTCTACAATATTGGGTTAATATTGAGATGTTCAGAGAGAAGCAAGTGAAACCGTAGATGTTGCACATGCCACGTGGGATTCTGGGCATTCTCGAGCACTGCGGTTCTTGATATCCATTCAGATTTGCATTCCATGTTTGATGCTTGTGGGTGTTGTACAAGGAGCGCTCTAGCTCTCTCGCCAAGCTCTCTTCTATGTCGACTTAAAGACGCTCTTGGAGCTAACCTCTCCCTCCTCCTCCTCCTCCTTCTCCCCAACTCTCTCCGGCGGTCAACAGCAGCACGCCTTATGGAACGTCACAGCTAGACTATCCTCAAGATTACCGGGAGACTCGCTCAACCAGTATTCTAAGCCGTTCAGGAAAAAGACGGAAAACGAAGTGAATGCTAGAAGTACTGGGATCCGCACAGTGAAAAAAATGCTGCGATGACGGATCATAAAAATAATAAGTAATAAGATGAAAATTTTGACATAGTGGGCGAGAGTAGTGGTAACTTGTATATGCAGCCACCATTAGTGGTCTCAATTATTCATTTCGTAGTCGTCCTCCTGTGCATGACACATCGCTTCTTCTTCTCTCCGTTGTATTTGTGACAGCAAGCAGTCGTTTTGCATTCGTTATGTTTCTATCGAGTTTTCGCTTTTTCCTGTATATAAGTATCCATGAGCCTGGCAAGGAAGTGTCGGGATAAGTGTACGGGTTGTCATTTCTTGATAGAACTCGATAGTTGGTCGCATTCGATCAGGATAGAATGTCGAACAGCGGATTTATTTTCGTCGGTATCAATGTGAATATTATACTTTTTGTTTCGAGTGATGTCTCAAGACCTCGCTCAGATTTCAATATGCTTAATAATAATTTTTGAGCCACTCATGTGGTCTGTTATAGGGCAGACTCTTAGAGCCCGATACACGTGTTTCGGCTTTGATAGTCTCATCAGTCGTGCGGTTCACTTCGTCTTTTTGGCCAATGCTCTCGAAGGGAATCAATCCCCATGCTAAGATTAAGCGGTGAAAAATATTTCATACGTTCTATCAAGTGAAAATCCCCTATAACTGGCCACATGCGTGACTCAAAAACTGATTATCGGACATATTGGAATTTAAGCGTGGTCTCAAGAAAATACTCGAAACCAAAGGTATGATATGTTGACGATGCCACCCAAGATCGATCGAGTGTGCAATACTGCCCATTCAGTGATATTTACACTTAATGGAGCGTATGAAAAGTTCATCGTCGCGTACTCTTAGTATGGGGTTGGGTTTTCCCCGAGAGTATTGGCAAAAAAGACGAAGACTGATGAGACTGTCAAAATCGAAACACGTATATTGGGCTCTATAAGTTGCCCTATAACAAACCACATGCATGGCTCAAAAAATGATTATGAGGCATATTGAAATGTGATTATCGTTTCACGGATTAAATCTGTCTTCTGGACATGGATTTGGTTGCTAAAACGGCTTCATGAAAGTGCTGTTCATAAAAACGAGCAGTGAAAGTTGGTGGGCGTCCGTGTCCCATACGTTAAGTGTGGAACTTTTCTCTACATGTGCTCTTCTTATGAGAGCCTGATGTATTCACACGTAATTTGATATTGTCTATCGTGGTGAAATGAACTGCTATGCGAGTTCTTCATCAGTAGAGGACGATTTAGTACCGGAGTCCATTAAGACAGAAACTTTTTGGTTGTCTTGTAGTTGAATTCAATACGATTATTCATCTTGTAGGTAACAAGGTCTATTGTACACGAGCAACTGACCTATCCATATTTTGCCATTCGTCTCAAGTCTTTTCTAACACTTTGACAACGACGTTGAAATCTTGTACGGTACGCGGGCCGTCGCGCAGCAAGCGCTGCGGTCACAATGACGTTGTGGTCGCTTTCTAATAAAATGTGGATTTTTATCGTCACTAGAGGAAATCTCATCGCTAGAAAGTGGTAAAATATGATAGAATAAACATCGATAAAGCAATCTGTAGCAGAAACAATGACGATGCTTTCTCCTAAAACCTCAAATCTTGAGGTAAAAAGCAGATACTCACTAAAACAAACTTTCCAAAAGTGATTTCACAAAGAACACTAAGTGGGAGATAAGACATCTCTCAAACTATGGAATGACTATAAAAACATAGATGAAAAAGGAAAAAACGAGCGAAGTCATATAACAGCTGGAAATATGATCCCTTTTACAACAATCTGCTTTTCCCATTGAAACGTAGATGATTTCTCTATAAATGGGCATTCTCTTAACTATAAAACTTTTCATATAAGTCTCCTCTGCTACATTTCATCATTCAATCACGGCAATATCCCCTCTGTACCTCAGATTACCAAACAACTTTCCTTTTTTACATATTAAGGCGTCATAACATAGGCTCCCGCCGCGCCGCGCCGCTGTACACGCGGCGCGCGGTTTGAGCTAATAACAGCTCACATCGTTGTCAACGAGATAAACAATAGTTCCAGTGCCTCTTTGCTGGCCGGCTTAGTTTATGTTCGAAAAACTTCCTCTCTGTCTCTCCTCCACCTCACACTCTCTGTCTCTGTCTCTTTTTCCTTCCCTTCCTTTTCTTTCTCTCTGAAGATGTTGTAATTTTTAGCTGGTTCCATAGGTTATGGCAGTAGAGCAATAAACGCCAAATTTATTAACCACAAATGTTTGAATTGCGTGATTTTGGCATCGTTTTGCATCTTCTTGCGAACATTTAAGTACTGGTAATGATAGATATTCTGCTTTCATCAATAGACTAGCACAGAGTTTTCGAAAATTCACCTATTATGGCTTGGGTTTCTTGAGTTTAGCCTTCATCAGAGTCACAATAGTTCGAATCGAGTGTCCAAAGCAATTGCTCTTCCTGACATGTTGTTCTTCGTAGCCTTCGTAGCATCGAGACGAATCGAGAGTAGAGTGGATCGCTGCAGAAGTAACCTCTTCAAAGTTGCCCTCTTCTATAAAGGACTCTAGCCATATTGATAAAGTGACCGAACATCGCTCGACTCTTTTGTGGGAATTAGACGAGTGATAATCCATCTTTTACAGTAGTCGGATCACTACTGGTTGACATATACGAAAAAAAAAATCTCGAGTTCCGAGCGTCATAAAACCTCGCCCCGGGTAATCAGCGCACCGGAAAAGGTGTAGTGCAGGTTCAATTCCCGTCCGAGGTTCGAAGTGTTGCATCTTACTAAACTATTAGACTTATAATCGATCTTCTATTTTTACTGATTCGAGTCTTTAGTCTGAGTTTCTGCAATTATCCTAACTCGTCATTGCAGGGTCTTTAGAGGAGTTTCTGTTGGCTTTGTGCAGTATGGTTCGTGTCAAGGCGGCTCCCGAACGCGCATTAGTTGGAGGACGGCGAATCACTATGAGAGAGACGACAAGAGAAGTCATTCATGAAGTATCGATGGGGTCAGTTCTAACCTAACTACGTTATATGTGTTATTTGTACACCATAACCAATAGCTTACTCTGCTCTATATAAGCATTAAATGGAATCTTTATTTTTACTGGTTCTTCCAACAGTCTATGATTTCTTGATGTTTTTACAGCTTTTCACAGTATCTCAAATACTCCTAAGAGAACTGAGGGTAAGCAAAAATTCAACCTCATACCGGAGTTGAACCCAAGTTCCATCCATACCGGGGACCCGTGCCAATGCTATACCACAGAGGCCACCACTCACTCATCACCACTCCTCAATACCTCCCTATCGTAGCCATCAGTCAGCAACCATCAACAGATTTGATCGCGTTAGCAGCATCGCTGTGTAAATCCAGTTAAGCTGACAGCCATTTAGAAATAAAACTAAAACTGCGAAAAAGCACTACGAACATAAGAAGTCTTGGAATCATATAAGTACAATGGATGTCAGCTTAATTGGGTCTATAGAACGATATTGCTTATCGACCAAACCTGTTGATGGTTGGTGGCTGGTAGCTATGATAAGGAGGTACTGAGGAGTGAGTGAAAGTGATTGATGGCCTCTGTGGTATAGTATTGGCTCACATACCCATTATGAATGAAACATGGGTTCAACTCCCGTCTGAGGTTGAATTTTTGCTTATCACTCAGTTCTTTGAGCAGTATCAAGTTGGAAAGAAAATTTCCATCGTTTGGATGGGAATGTCTTTTTTCGCACGAGTCTTGTGTGATTTTCATATCATTCGAAAGGTATACTTCTTGCGCGTCTGTTGATATATCATTTATCACAATCTGCTGCAGAATGGAAATGTCCAAGGGACAAAAGCGTTTGTTGATACTTTACGAGCACAAATGTTGTTCAAATGCTGCTAATGCTGCTCGCCGAATCAACAAAGCTTGGGACGACTGTACGGTTGGAGAATCAACAGTCCCCGATAAATTTCCTTTTTTCCGATTTTTTCCGCTTTTTCGATCAATGAAACACTTTTTGGAAGGTCGCCGATTTGAAGCTTTCGATGAAGTTGAAGAAGCATGTCAAGAGTTCTTTGATTCAAAGTCGAAGGAGTAGTACTCCGATCAGATCCGAAACTTGGCGAACCGATGGTAGAATGTGGTGATAACGATGGGCTGTATTTTAAAGAATAGTTGTTGTCGTTTGTTGTCTGAATATATGCATAAATTTTCAATGTTTTATCAAGCGATGGAAACTTTAATTCCAACCTAGTATCTTCTAGCAGCGATATGATTAGTCTGTGACGCAATGGTTAGAGGTGCTACGTCGCACGCTAGGTCGATGGTTCCATCTCGCGCTCAAGTCTGGAAGGATAATCAGCCTGATTCGATGCAGCGATGAGCCACGCGAGCCCGCGTGCATTGCGCATCCCTCAGGGGCTGGCGAATGCCGAGAGCTCAATCTTTTGTCCTTTATGGTGTTATAAATGTGCTCTCAAGAGTACTGAGTTATATTCGAAACATTCGCATTCACACAGGAATTGAACCACCGTGTCTCATGCTACCACTGCAACATTGCTCCCACTGCTCTGCTGCCTCTCTCAATGGTAGCACGCGCCCCCGTCATGGGTGAAACACGGGTTCGACTCCCGTCTCATATCGAAATTTCTTATACCCTCAGTATTCTTTGGTACATATCAGTACTAAAATTGATTTCATTCAAGTCACTTGAACCTAGAGAGGGTGCTACTGATGAGTCCCAATAGGACGAAACACTACCTGTAGAGCACTAGACCTAACAGCTCAAAACATATTATATCCTTAAAAGTGTCTTGAGTTTTTCATCTCATCCACTTAACACCAAATCAAAATTCTGTGGTGGACGGTTCTGAGTAATTTTTATTCCAACAAAGTATAAGGATTAACCCTAATAGGAAGCTCACAGACAACCCTGACTACGGGTTAGGACTGATGGCTTATATAGCATCGCAATCGATCATGCATCACTGCCAGTAACTGTTTGTGAGTATTGGTATTTCAAGATCAAACATCTCAATATTATTCTTAAGTCCTTATTTCGAGTGCTTTATTAAGACCACGCCAAATTTCAATAGATTCTTTCATATTATTTGAGCCAACATGTCATGTGGTCTGGTAAGGGCTCTTCTACAGCCCGATACACTTGTTTCGTCCTTACAGACTCGTCAGTCGGGCAAAAACCGTGGTCTTAATAAGCACTCGAAATAAAGGTATAATATGATAGAATTACCAGCTAAAGAGCAATCGAGTGTGCAAATACTGTGTGTTAGGTGAAAATTTCGCTTGACATAGAATGTAAAACGTTCGTCTTCGATGACTCTCTGTAAGGGAGTAGAGCTCCCGAGAGAACTGACTATAAAAATATCGAAAGACGACGGGTTCTGCCCTGACGAGTCTGTAAGGACAAAACACGTGTATCGGGCTGTACAAGAGCCCTTACCAGACCACATGACAAGTTGGCTCAAATAATAATGAAAGGATCTATTATTAGGTCGTTTCATAAGTTTTGGCACTACAGCAATAAACACCAAATTGTCAACCAGAAATATCTAAAATTGCATGATTTTGGCATCGTTCTACTGCGCATTTTCTTACGAACATTTTAGGATACAATTCCAAAAAAAATTCGCTTGCTACTCAAGCAGAACGACTAGGAAGTGGTTCGCGAAGTTCAAAACTAAAGAGAACACTCTGGAGGGGCCAATGGCGCTCAGGCTGTCCAAAGGAAGCTCCGTTAATCTTGAGCGCCGCTTCAAGAGCGTTTTCCCTTACGCGCCATTCATGCGTGAGTAGTAAGCGAATTCTTTACCAAGACAGCTCCGTTTCTTTCAAGCAATTATGGGCAAGTTGTATGCTAGAATGTTCCTAATAAAATGCGCAGTTGAACGATACTAAGTCATGCATTCTGATTACTTTCAGTTAAAAAAATTTACTACTTGTTTATCTAGTGCCAAAACTGATCGAATAGCCTATTAAAATAGTGGTCTTTTTGTTGAATTTGTTAACCGTAGCATTACATATAAGCCTCACAATCAAGAAAACACTTTGAATATCTAAATTCCTTAACGCGAAATTTCATCTGCTTCGATATATGGAAATGCAGTTTTTGTTTAAGGTCCGTCCAATATCATTTTTTGAATTTACTCAAAATCTAGGCATAATCAATCGATTTGAAATTGACCTTGCTGAGGGCAAGTGAATTATGTTAGCTAGATTTTTCTGCTGATGAATGTTTCAAATTTAGCCAACACTTTGACCACCAGCAAAATGTTTCGAGGTCCAATGATTTTGGTGAGCCAGGCCAAGACGAGTACATGTCGGACGAAGAGAACCATGCAGTACTGCCTCCAAAACAGAGGTCTGTGATTTTTTATTTTGATGCTTTCGTTTTCATGGCGATTTTTCGATGCTTCTATTGTTCTCCTATTCCTCAACTTTTTGAATCCTGCCCAAATATCTATGCCGTAGCTACTGTGACCTCCTAACTGGAGAAAGTTTCACCTCTGAGGAAGCCAATGGAGCAAATGTCCTCTGTTGCAGGCAATACGGCCATCAGCAAGTAGGCTCGAGGTCGATCAACTATGGAGGACCTGGGCGAGATGAGTACATGGCTGACGATGAGGACTTCGCTCGACCAGGAGAAAATAGAAAGTCAGTGATTTTTGAACGGGTTTTTTCGTCCTTGTGATGGGATTTTAGAGCCTATATTGCTTATCTACCGGTGTTTGAAGTTTGGAACATCTTCAAGTTTTGCTATCGCCATGTCTTACATACTTTTTTCTTTTGTTGATTATGTTTATTTCAGTTGGGGCATACAAATACCTTTCAGCCTTGAAATATATTGCGCTCCTTCGTTTCAGCCGTACATTTTGAAGCTGATCTATGTGGCGGTGAGGCGGAACTGGTATTGAAAACATTATCAGCAGTGTAATTCAACAAATTTTAAAATGGATGACTCGGACGAGGGTGATGCTGTGACAGTGATGACGTTACCATGAGCACCTTGTTGGTTCTAGTCCACTCTGTACTCGCAAAATTCCTCATCCGTCCAGAGCTGCAAGTTAATTCAGAAGATTATGTTAACACTTCGGTTCCTACAGTCCAAGTGGGAACGCTATAGGTGAACTTTATAATGAAGGAAGCACTCCTTGAGAAGCACCAATTATTTACGCGAAAAGTCTGAAATCCTTAGAGTGTGCTGACATCCGCAAAGGACTGAAGACGAGTCGTTTGAATCAAAAATTACTTACGAAATAGGCGTGCTTCTATGTGACGTTTATCAAGAATTAAATGGTCTTTCAATCGTTCCCTATAGGTAAAATAATCGAGCATTTCATGGTTTCTTGCGCGGTCCATGCCCTACCCTGGTGTTGTGCTTTTCGAACACAGTGTTTGTAATTATTTTCGGTGTGGTGTGAAGCAGATTCCTGCAGAACATGTGTTTAGTTTGTCAAATTACCATTAGATATCAGTTTTTCCATTGTACTCGTGCCGTCTTGTTGTTCTGCTGCGAGCATCGCAGAAATGATCTTTCAACGGAAACTGACAGGGGCATGTGGTAGAGTTCAACCCTTTCGGGACCATGGACGCACGGCCTCTGCATCTCTAGCTGGCAACTGTGAGCCATTGCTTCACCTCCCCCTCTTCTCTAGCCTCTAGCGTTCTGCGTCTAACAGTGGCACGTGGGTTGGAGATGCAGAAGGTGGAGCAGACCGTCCAGCGTTGCCAGTTAGAGATACAGGGGCCATGGGTCCACGTTTTCGTAAGTGTCGATACTTTGAGTGATTTTTTCATGGAACAGTCTGTTTATTGAGATATCGTGTGAGAATTGCTTTATAATCTTGATTTTTTTTTTTTGTGAAAAGTGATTGTCTTCCTATTCTTATGCTTCAAGGAATGATGCGAGCGTCAACTGGGATCATCGCATGCCATTAAAAAGACAACAGGTTAATGAGTACATGACTGAGCAGTACAACTCAAGTAAGATGGAAAGGTAGATTTTTGTTTTTCTTCAACCTTTCTTCGCAATAGAAACTCGTCTCTTGTATTGTTGCTTTGAAGTCCTCGAGTTTCAACTCTGCAATCGCCCATTGTCATGAGAAATGAGGTCTTGAGGGATCGTCATGGTCTCCACTCGCGAGTGCAAATGGAAAATATTCTTGGTCATAGGTGGGTAGCTTAACATATACTCATTACGCACCTGTCACTTTGAGACGTGAAGCTTTTTTACCTCTAGTTTGTGTAAAAGTATGCTTCTGTGAGTCTTCTATATTTTGAATACGAAAGCAATAAAAGCTTAGTGAGGAAGAGGTTTTATTAAGAGTTAGAAGTGGCATCGCAGAGCACATAACTAATGGTGACAATGAGAGTGAAAGTGTTTTTAGTCGCAATGTGGATCGTGTCAGTGCAGGTTTACTCAGTAATGGAAATCATAGTGGGCATGATGTTGATGCAGTGCCATTACAGCGCCGCGGTTCTATCCGTTCTGGTGCGTTATTGACTTTATTTTATCTAATGTAATGCAGATTCGATTTTTTTTTTCCAATTTTTTGTTTCTCACTTCTTTAACCCTTCGAGGGCCACCGTTGATCGGCAGGCGACGTCGCGCCGTCGCTTGCGCGGCAGTCGCAGGCAGGCGGCATGTGCATGTCTGGCTGTCTGCCTGCTCTTTCTCAAAGTGTTAAGATGATTAGTTGACAAAGACATTGGTTTACTTAGCATGAGAAACTCATTTTTCGGTGGTGTGCCGAGGTATGGTAATCGCTCAAGCACTGGTACGCGAGCACGAAGGTTTCGTTATCGAGCCGGAGCTCGAGCACTTCAAGAAATCAAAAGATACCAAAGCTCCACAAAGCTTTTAGTGCCAAAGGTACTGTTGTTACTTGATGTTTACTTACACTTAAACATCAATATCCAGAGAGCTTTATCTTCTTATTTATCCAGAGACCACTACAACGTGTCATTCGAGAAGTAGTGACGGATCTGTATCCGGATCTGGAGTACCGATTCACGGCAGATGCGCTCGATGCCGTTCACGAGGTATGTTCTTGAGGAGTTCAATTATATGATACACTGAGAAATGATCGTGTCCTCCTTGTCACTGACTCTTCCCTTCCCGTTCGGAGTAGTTTTCGCTCATTCTATGTCCCCATCTTGTTTTCTGAAAAATTGTTGCTCTAAAATAGTTGCCTATGAAAAACAATGATATGGAGTGCTTGCACATCATGCACAAACTCTTGAGGAATTGCCTTCAAACTCAATCAGTCAGTGTTTTTCTTGAGACTTTTTGGTTATAAGGGAGCACATGCATATTAGACCTCATTTGCTGCAAGAATCTTCCACAGGAGTGTTAACAATTATTTGAAAGCTTAAGTGGCCGGTTTTTCAAAAAACCCTTTTATAGCGCTGTCTAAATCAAAATAATTTTATGTTTTACATCAGCCGGGCGCCTTCATTTTTTTCACGTTATAAGTCGCTGGAAGCACGAAAAGCATATGAACATGTAGAAGAAATCTCGTAGTATCTGAATCCACTATTTTATCCGGAATTTACACGTAGCGAAGAAAAAATTCCCAGTTGAATAACAAGCTGCACTCGGCATGTCTAATCCGTCGGGCGTTGACCGATCGTTCCGCACCAACGCCTAGATGAGGCGGTAAAAAGCGCGCCAATATGTGGAACTTGATCTTGTTCTCCCTGCTAAACTGCTGTGAATCGGTCTTTCCACAAATTAAGCCTAGCGTTGGAATCATTGGAGCTTACAATTTGATGATTAATAATAGTCTAAAGAAAGAGCTGTGTCCGGCGAGGTGAGGCACACAATTGTTTTCTTTCTCTACAGCGCTGCTAACAAGCTTTTCCGAAAATCAATTACATTTTGGAGTTGTTCGAGACTTGTGCTATCGAAAGAGTACTAGTATCCTAATAAGAAGTTTTGTCCAGCGAAATATTAGAGAGATAAGAAGAAAAAAAGCGTGGGTCGTGTGGAACCTTATTTTATCTTGGGTTCTACAGCGTTACAAAGAGATGTTTCGAAAAAGCGGCCACGTGATGCGTTAGCCAAAGATTCAAGTTTTTGAATGATTACTAACATTCTTATGAAAAACCTCTGTACAGCGAATGAGGTCCAGAATGCATTTGTTCCCTCAAAACCGAAAAGTACCGTTTTTGCTATCACAGTCATGGTCGTATAAGTGATATCAAACTTTTGATGCTTGCAGGCTTGCGAAGCATTTCTAGTTCGTGTTCTCAATGATGGATCTACTTGCGCCCTTCACGCGAGGCGCGTAACTTTAATGACGAATGATATTCATTTAGTCCGGAAGTTGCAAAATTGGTAGACGAACTTCGATTATGCATGCAGTTTATCAGTTTTTGTATTCTTCAACTGTATTTTGACTCGATCTTCTCATAGTTCGTGTGTTATTCCATATAACTTTGTGTTTTATCCCATTTTAACACTTGCTATAATCTTATATTAATTCGAACTTTATCTATGATCGGAGCTAATTCATGAATAAATCGTTGTTTAGTTGCTAATTGAAACTACCGGTTAACTAAAATTCAGCTTTTTTTTAGATCGTGCAGGTGAGGAACGGGTAGTGCAGTGGTTAGTGAGGCAGTGCATGTGGTCTATTATGGCACTTATATAGCGCAAGGCATGTATTTCGGCAGTACAGCTTTGTCAGTCAGAATTCATTTTGTTCACAGATTATTTCATTTCATTCCTTTTATTTGACAGCCTCTTGCGATGGTATGATGTTACAATATACCCAGTGATATAGAGTGGTGTGCAAAAACATCTCGTCAGGTGGAATTTGATGCTTATTTCACCCTATCCAGAGGCGCGCGCTCAGCCGTTACACTATCGATGCCCGTCTTGACACCACTTCCTACGCTACAACGCGTTATCTGTCAAAACGTAGGGTAGTGGGGTAAAAAAAAGGCTAAAATTTGGATTCGAATCCCATCTGACGCAAAAGCTTTTGCACACCACTCTCATCATTGGCCATATTGTAACATCATACCCCCGCAAGAGGCTGTCAACTAAAAAGAATTCTGATTGATCATCAATACCCAATATCTGGCAGCATACGTAGATTCAGTGCCGATAGCGACTATCCACGCCACACCGTTGACGGTTAGCTGCTGAGAGATAACGCTTGTAGCGCAAAAAGATTGGTTTTGAAACGGGCGTTGGTAGTGCAACGGTTCAGCACACGCCCCGGGTTAGGTGGAATTTGGGTTCGAATCCCAGCTGACGCAAAAGTTTTTGCACACCACCCTACATCACTGGGTATACTGTAACAGCTTCGTCTGTTCCAGGGTGAGCTTCAGTGCAGTCAGACCGCGGGGAGATAACTTCTAAATAGAAGAATCGGGGACGGAACATTCAACGCACCATAAGCTGATAATATAATCGGACAGGCAGTGTTGCTGCTATCTTCGCAAACAACTCTGGAACCAATCAGTAAATATAAATATGCTGATAATGTATACTTCTTCTAAAGGAGCAATGAAGGTGTTAGGCTTGATGGATTGCGGACAATTTGACCTTTCCAGGCTCTGAAGAAGGCGAACTGTCGAAACGTCAGCTGTCAAATGAAGTCTGATGTAATGCCTCGTGTTTGGCTTGAAGAAGAAAATTAAGAGTTATATTGAAGCATGCCGAGGTTAATAGACAGTCGGTCTTTGGAAAAAGCTCTGCCATACAAAAAAAAACATAATGGACCAAGCATTCTGCGTTCATCGGTTCTGATTAGATCAATTTAGGTGAGAATTGTGTATCCACCCTATACAATGACTTGTGGTGGCCCACCGATGTACGAGTCACTGCCTGCTGCCGTCATTCCAGACAAACCTGGTTTCAAGTTTCCGAGCAGTTAAGGATCGAATTTTTGGTAACATCGCGGCGGGGATGAAATCAAAGACCGCAGATCTATTACAAGGCACTTCCGATCACTGAATCGGATGTGCTCGAGCAAAAATAGAAATCAGGAAAAAGCAAAAAACCTACAACTTTGCGAGCGTTAGTTTGACTTTCGATGTCTTATCCTTTCAGACTCAAGGTATTCAGATAATGACTAACCATAATAAGGATTCCAGCGTGGAAAAAAGTCATCTATTGTAAACCTCCAAACCATCACTTTGCTTTCATCCTGTATTTGAAACTCAAAATCTTGACTTCTAAGTTCAGTTGAGATAACCTCAAAAATTTATTATGAAAACCACAGAACACCATTGCCTGAAATACCACACAACATTACCATCATGATTCTTCTGTTATTTTTTGAAATCGCATTCATGTGTGGTTTCTTCAAACCCCAATCTAATCTAATGAAACCAGTGTTTCCCTAGCTGGGTAGGAAATGGGACAATACCGCTGCACGGTTCTTAGCGAAGACGGGTCATCGAAGCATGACCGAATCAACGACAAATATTTACTCTAAGCAGTTTACAGCAGAGTATAATCATCTAATGTCTTTCACAATAACTACAGTAACTAAGCACAAAGCACAAACTCTCTGCCAAAATAATATTTTACTGACAGTGTTATTTAAGCTGAGGAAAAAACGAAAGAAAATGATGTGACATATAAAATATTTTGATTTCACTGCTTTTTAGCAGTCTCACCATCTCGCAATTATACGTGCAAAATGTTAAGTGATATGCAAAAAATCCGTCCCCATCCTAGATTAGGAAACCACGTTCCGCTTTTAGAGGGAGTTTGCGCTACCACTACACCACCGAGATTATGCTTTGCTGCCAATCCTTGTTGATATTAGGTCGTACGATAAGTTTTGACATTAGAGCAATAAACATCAAACTTCTCATCGAGAAGCATTTGAAGTTGCATGACACGTGCGTATAGTTCAATTGCGCATTTTCTTGCAAACATTTTGGTGATACAATTTGCCTCAACTCACTTCGATATGAGGCTCTAGTGAGAGCCAATTCACTTGCTACTCATGTGCCAATGGCGTAGGGAGAAATGCTAGTGAAGCAGCGCGCGAGATTCATATTGCTTCCCGTGGACAGCCCGAGTGCGGCTGATCCTCTAGACTAATATCTCCAGCTTTGTACTTCTTAAAGCACTTCCTAGCCGTCCTTTCTGCAAACGTATCATCACCAGCTCCATTAATCTTTCGTGCCGCCTCACTAGCATTTCGCTTATGCGACATTCGTGCATGAATAGCCAGCGAAGTTATTTCCACTATAGCTCCATCTTGAAGCGAGTATAGGCAAGCTGCATATCAAAATTTTCGCAAGAAAATGCGCAATTGAACGGTATTAGAATTACGCATTTTTAGATACTTCGGGTTGATTTTGTTTATTTTAAACTGTTGTGAAATTTTTGTCTATGCTTTAGTGCCAAAATTTATGGAACGATCAAATATATCGCTTTGAGGACCAGCGTTGATAGGCACGTGGCGTCTCGCCGTCGCTTTCTGACAAGATGCAACGCTGCCATTACCTGTGCAAGCATGTCTGGCTGTCCGCCTGCCTTTCCACGAGACAAGACGCCGCCATCACAGTACCTGAGTGAGCTTCAATGTTGCGCAGTGAGAAGCAAAATGACTCTCATGGTCCTTAAAGGCACATCACATCATAGCTGCCAGCAACCAACTTTTAATGGGTTTAATAGAGTGAACATTTGTCGGCTTTAAACCCATCTGAGCTGGAAGCTACTGGATGTGAATAATCCATGAGGATTTTTTGCTTACAGCTTTTTAGTAGTGTCAGAAAAAAAGAGTGGTAGCAAGGTTATGGCCTCAGCGGTGTGGTGTGGTGATGTTACGCGACCCTGAGATGAGTGAAACGCGGGTTCAACTCCTGAATGTTTATGATTCTGATCGATCGTCTCTGTCTAGATGTGGAACACGGTCGATGTAGATAGATTTATCCACGAAAAGAAAAATGGAGAACAAAGAGGAAGAGAGAGTTGAATGTCGTTGAGCGAAGTGGGAGCGTTGACACGACTCCACTACGTCTGGTTTGGTTAAGCCTATATTTGGGACAAAAGTGAAAGAATGCTGCTTGACTCAACGCTATTTCATTATCATCAGTGTTATTTCAAGGACATGACTTCCATAAACAAGAGATGGAATTTGAAAATTTGACTATACTACTTAATATTCAATAATGGAACATTAGTCAGAACACAAGAATGCTACCGATCATCGGCCGAATATTGAAAACCGTCACAGTACAACTCTGAATGCTAAGCATAAAATCGTTAGTCAGACGCGGGATGCTACAAGCCGTAGACGAAATATTTGACCCTGATTATACTTCTGTATTTTGATGGGCCGTTATTAGAAGGTGGTAGTGCTGCTTCGAGTTTTTGATATGATTTTTGCAATGAAAAGATTAACACGTTGGAGCTCTCGGCGTTTCAGTTTTCTTAACTTCGTTTAAGGTGATTGAATGTATATATGGCATTGTGAATGACTCGCGATGGTCTCCCGCTGTACCGAGTCATTGTTGCTAATCCTTCCAAACAAGTCCGAGACCAGTTTGGTACCACTTTAGCGACCCCGAAGGGATGGATGGCTTGGTACAGTCATGGTTGCGTGTCCGAATCATCGACTTTATGTCTGACGCAGAGCAGCTCTAACCACTACGATACATGCGCTAAAAACGCTTTCTCGAAAGTCGGTGACGTGGGGCTGTAGCCTGAAGGCTCAGTTTTTGAGTGCTTATTAACAGTCCTATGAAAAGTTCCCCTCCAGCAAATGAAATCAGTTTTTCGTTTCTCCTTTTCCGAATAGTGCCCGCAAAAGTTAGACGTCAGGCGATACTCGAACTCGCACTTCACCTTTCCGGGGGGGGGCGTGCTGTAACCGTTGTACCACCGACGCCTGTTTTGCCACCACTCTTTATAACTCTACCACTTGAGTCCCGCTTGACGTGAAATTGTACACATCAATCACCATTACTGGATATGATTTTTGTAATACTTTGTCCCGAACAAAAGACAAAACTCATAATCATAGTAATCTCTATCGACCTTCAATAACTTCCTGCAACTTTTTGGGTGAGATATCGGTGCCTCGATTATAGACTTAGACCTTTGTGTAACCCTATCATCGCCTCAGGCTCCATTAACTCTTTCAGAATCATGAAAGTCATTTTGATGCTCATCGCGCGACGTCAAATCTCCCCAGCCACTGTAACGGCGGCGCTGCGTCTTGTGAAAAAGCAGGCGGACACCCACACACGAACTCACACGCATGCAAGGCCGCTTGTCTGGCCTCTTGCCTGACTGCCGCGCAAGTGACGGCACGTCACCGCCTACCTACCAACGCTGGTCCACAGAGGGTTAATCTTGTGCGCCGCTTTACTAACATTTTCCCCTAAGCGCTATTCGTGCATGAGTAGCAGAGGAGTTTGTTCTCACAATAGCTCCATCTCGAAGCACGTATAGGTAATTTGTATACTGAGATATTCGTAGGAAAATGAGGAATTGAAAGATACCAAAATCATGTAATTTTATTGCAATAATGATATTAGAAAACCAAAACAGCACGACCTTACACACAACCTATTACCTTACTTTCCTATCTGTCATCATAGTGTTTTTTTTCTCACTGTGCGTATCCCAGTACTTCTAACATTCAATGACTTTGCAACTTCTTCTTGAACGTCGCAAAACACTGACTGAGCGCTTCTCCTTGCAATCTCGAGGATAGCCTGGCTGCGGCGTTCTGAGGGGAGGGGGGGGAAGGGGAGGGGGGGGGGAAAGGAGGGGTGGGGCTCGCTTCTGACTGCCGAAGAGTGATGGGGAGTGGGGATCAGCACCAGGCGCGACACTACGAGCACCACAGCCGCTCGGCCACGGTGCCCAATAATTTGTATAGCTAAAGAATTCTGGGTTGAATATTTTGCGTGTTACTCAACATTACCGAATATAAAGAAAAGTGGAAGATGATAGCCATATCCAGGACCGACTATCCATTAACCTCGATATTCATCAATATGTCCTTGTTTCTTATTGAAGCCAGATACGAGGTATGACATCGAACAGTACATAAGACAGTTATTCTGATATGAGAAGAGCATTCGTAGCCATGCGATCTCTCTGAGAGCGATCTCCTTTCAAATAACTCGGTGGAGGACTCATAAAAAGCGCTGACGGTCTTTGAAAACTGTGGTGCTTTTCTGTTAGGCAACACAGGGATCAAAAACCGATTCGTCTCGCTGAACAAGAACTTTCCACAAGTGTTAGCAATCATTCGAAAGCTTAAATCTCTGGCTAGAGCAGTACGTGGCCGGTTTTTCAAAACACTCCTTTATAGCGCTGTGAAAATCCAGAATAAAATCATGTTCCACACTCTCGTTTAGTCCTCATATTTAACATGCGTATAATTCGCTGGAAGCACGAAAAGCATATCAGCGCGCAGAGGATCTTCCTTAGTATCAGAATCATGCGTTTTTACATTTTCAGGTTTAAGTTTTCAAGTTCGTAAGGTGAAAAAATCCCCAACAGAACAACATTATTTCGAAAGCGATCGATCGCCCCGCCCCTCCGGCCCCGTGAATTAGCCGGTTAACAAGGTCGTCCAAAAATGTAAAACTTGATCGATTCTCCCTGTCAGACGGTATTCCCAGAAAATAAGCATGGCGTTTGAATCATTAGGACTTACGATATCGATTGATTGCTATTAGTCCAAAGAGAGCTCTGCCTGGCGAGGTATACAGCACAAATCTTTTCTTCTGTGCAGCGCTGTCAAGAGAGCTTTTTCCAAAGAGCAGACATATTTATGAGCTCTTCGAAACTTTTGCTATCGAATGAGTTTTAGCATTCTAAGGAAGGAGTTTTGCTCAGCGATATATAAGCGAGAAAAGAAAAAAAAAAACACGTGGTCGTGTGAAACATGATTTTTTTTCTGCAATGCTGAAATCGTTGTAAAAGGGTGTTTTAAAAACCCGGTCGCGAAGGGTTGCAGCCAGAAATCTCAGCTTTCGAATGATTACTGACACTCATACGAAAAGTTTCCTCGAGAACAAATGAGATTGGTTTTTCATTTGTTACCTTATAATCAGAAAGAAGACCACCTTTATCGAAGAATGTTGACGGATGCAAAGATCCAGACCTCTGACGAGATCGAACCTGCGTCTCAGCCTATCCAGAGGCGCGTGCTGACCACTGCACTGTACTTATACTGTTCTCACTAATCTGTATTGACCAGAACTTACCACCATCAGGGGTGAGGAAAACAGAACATCTCTGGAGATTTTCAGTGGACGATGTGTCAAACAACAAAGTCGGCGCTCGCCGTTAGCGTTGCTATGTTTTCTCGGTCTTACTCACCTCATCCTCTTTGCCTACTAATACTTCCGATCGATTCTTCCACTTCTCTCTCTGTCTATTCCTCCCTCTCTTCGTCATCCTATCTCTTCCTCTCTCCTTTTTCTCTCTTGCTCTCTCTCCTCCTCTCTTTTCTTTTCCTCCTCTCTTCCCCTCTTCCCTTTCTTCCCATCATCCTTTCCCTCTCTCCTTTCTCTCTCTCTCCCTCTCTTCCTCTCCTTATCTCCATTCGCTCTCTCTCTCTCTCTCTCTTGGTTGTCGCTATCCACAAATTGTTGTGGGCGTGGTTTCCGTGTGGAAATACAATATTATTATTTCTTTATGTCTCATCATACTCTCATCAAGTTGACGTGACATCGTCATCTTTTTCTTTTGGGATTTTCCTTCTTCTTTTCTTTTTTTTTCTTTTTTCTTTCTTTTCTTTTATCTGTTTTCGTTCCACTCCACTTTACTAACAAGTCCATGTGCTTTATCGCATTTCTAAGAACGATCATCTTCGTCAGAACTATTCAAAGTACTGGTCGAGTTGATGTTTTTGTCATTTGACAGTCGTTTTTTTTTTCATGTTAACCCACTCTTATTGTTAACAATTTTGACGCGGGAGGAGGGTGTGATCTGATCAATTTTCTAAGCCTAAGCGTGCTGTCGTATGTTCTTCTCTGAAGAAATCAATTTAAGAAATCATTCAAAAGTTGATGGGACCACAAATCTCCATAGGAGCCACATTTTTTACGTTGCAAGCAAAGTATTCGATCGTTACAGGCGCCGGTGAATATTCGACAAATTCCTTGAATTCAGTGGTGAATCGCTTAAAGGAATAGCCGAATCATGGTATGTTTGTGGTCAATAAAAGTTTTCATAAGTGCCATTATGGCGTCTTTTTGAGAATTTCAGACAGATTTCAAAAGCTTTTCACGGTTCTTTCTGAGGAGAAAGGGAAGGGAACAAATGAAAAAATCGATCTCATTCGTTGGAGAGGACATTTTCATGGGAGTGTTTGCTACCATTCTGAGACTTGAGGCTACAGCCTCGCGTCGCCGATCTCCGAAAATACCTTTTTATGACACAGTAACATTCAAAATGACATTGTTCGTAAAACCACGTGTTTTTCCTCTTATTTAGCTTATATTTCGCTGGACAAAATTCCTTCCTCGGAGTCTATAGCACAAGCTACCAAGGACCTCAAAAATAAGTCTGCTTTTTGAAACGCTCTCTTGACCTTTTAAATTCCTCTGGTCTTTTGATTTGTGCTTTGACCCTCGCGGGACAGAGCTCTATCTTTAGACTTAATAATCATTTGATAGCGAAATTTTCTTGATTCTAGCGACGTGCTCCTTTTCTGAAAATATGTTTAGCAGGGTAAATATGATATAGTTTTACATTTTAGTAACGTTGTTTATAGGCTATTCGACAAGCCGATGGCCCTGGTATGTGCCCGACGATTGTTATTTCTTTATCAATTGCGAATTTCTTCTCCGTTTTGAAAGAAACTCTAGATCAAACGAATGACTATGATACTTTGAAAATTTCTCTGCACATTGATATGCTTCTCAGCCACACAATGAATTATGTGCCTGATAAAAATGAGGCGAAAGGCTTGGTAGAGCAAATTTTTGGTTTCGATGCTATAGCGTCATAAGGGAGTGCTTGAAAGGCCGGCGGCGTAGGTGTGTATCCTCTCAGCTTTCGAATGGTCGCTGGCACTCTTACGAAAAGCTCCTCCTCAGCAAACGAGATCGGTTTTTCATTTGTTCACTCCTAATCGGAAAGAACTCTTTGTAACATTTGTGTATATTGAAAAATCGTTGGTAGGCTAGAAGTTCCTCGTGCAAGTGTGACGTGTGATTCTGGTAAGAAATTTTCTGGACTTTTTCGTTTTTATCAATTATTTTTCATGCAATTGAGTTTTTATTTCTACCATCGTTCAGAGCAGTTTCTTGCGGTTATGCTGATAGTAACACTTATATGTTGGCAGATGGGATTTTCCTAAGAGCTTAAACGATTCTCGATGCAACACGAGTATTGCATAGGTTCAAGTGCTGCTTTAACACACAACGATACTCGTTTAGCATCATTAATCGTTTCTCACTTCGGATAAACCCATTCGGACACAAATGTCTAAATGTTTATACATCAAAATAACCGCAAGAAGCTGCTCTAAACGGTAGTAAAGTCATAAACTCAAATCTATGAAAAACAATCAATAAAAACAAAAAAAGTCCGAAAAATTTTTTGCGACCCGATATTTCTGTAAAGTCTGAAAATGATAGATGATAGATAATTCAGAGCGCCACATGACAACCGTATTTGGAAGCTGTACGTCATACCCTTCAAGCCGCACTTTGTCTTGAAACAGTTCAGTTCACAGGTAGTCGAAAGGCACATGAAACCTGAGGTAAGTGCCTGTTTTGCATTGTCTTACGGACTTAAAGAACCTGTTCCAGAAGGTATGACAATGTTTTCTTAGTTTTTAGATTGAAGGTACTTTCATCAAAGGAACTCTTGATGACACCAGTTGTTGTGGCACGCAATAAACAAGAACGAGTGCTTATTGAGCCTTCTATAAACTCCGTAAGGTTAGTCGTTCTTTTAAAAACTGGCAGATTTGGTAATAGTGTGCTAGTTGAGCAAATGTTTTCTTTCGTCTTGACCGTTGTCGTTGTTATCTCTACATTCAAGAATTTATTGTTTTTTTTTTTTTGCAAATCGCCTGATGTGGACACGGGCTTTTTACCTTTTTTTTCATACAACAGACTCTTCTTTCACAGTTTAATGAAAATATTCGTGCATTTTTCGGGCCCCTTGGAGAGTTTCGGTCCCATCAATTTCTTAATTTTTTTTGAATTGATTTCTTGAAAGAGAAAACTATGAGAGCACAGTTACTGATCTCTATCGTGACTAGCTCTAGAAAATTGATGAGGCCACAACACTCCACTGGCGTCCATTACTATTGTCTTGTATAATAGGTTGGGAAAAAGTTCTGAAAAAATGCCTCTAGTTTTTGGGTGTCGGCCATTTTTTGTGTTGTTGGACTCATTTGAAAGCCCGTCTTCTCCCGCGTTGATTGGTGGTATAATTTATCTACTTATTTAGAGATGAGTTGAAAAGCGAGCAAATTAGGTTGTTGATGATGCACGTATGGTTGTTGGGTTCAAATGCAACGGTGGCAAGTGAACCCATCAATCTGGCTTCGGGCGAAGTTTATTATATTAGTTTTTATTAGTATATTATATTATATTAGTTGTACTATATTATATTTGTTAGTTATATTATATATTACATTGTATATACATATTGTATATATATTTATATATATATATATATATATATAATATTGGTTTTGTCTTTGTTCAGGTATAATAGGTGCACTTATAAATGTTTTACAAGCATTTTCTCAGAACCTTTTCCCCAACCTAATAAGGATACGCAGTAAATATTGGATGCGTATTAAATCTGTTATGCTGTCATTAGGCATTTTGATTCGTAAAGAATTGACAAGCAAATCTATAATTAATATTTGAGTTAACAGGTCACGTGGTCTGGTAATGGGCTCTTGCAAGAGCTCAATACCCGTGTTTCGACCTTACAGTCTCGCCTGTGGGGCAAAACCCGTCGTCTTTCAGTCTTTTTGGCCAATCCTCTCGGGAGCCCCTAATCTCCCTTTAAAGAGGTAACGGAGACGAGACTGAAAGACGACGGTTTCTGCCCTACTGACGGGCACTGTGAGGTCGAAACACGTGTATCGGGCTGTGCAGGAGCCCATTACCAGGCCACATGATATGTTGATTCAAATAATATTTATGAGATATATTGAAATTTGAGCGTGGTCTTAATAATTACTCGATATAAAGGTATAATATCATAAGAATGACAAGCAAATGTTTTCTCCTTGATGGGATTTTTTTCTATTTGCGACGTCATGATTTACCTTTGGATTTGCTCCATTTGCTACTTTTTTAGAAGCTGTGTGTCTTGTCCACTAATAGGGTGTCTGGTTGAAAGAGAATTACTCATTGTGTAACTCTATAAATCCTGCCTTTTAGAGGTTTTAACAGTGATGTGAAGTATGGGTGAAACCCCAGTTCAACTGCCGCATGGGGTAGGATGTTTTGCATACCACTCACAATCTTAGATGTATATTAAGCTCACTACTCACTGCACTGATGCGTTCACTTCAGTCGGCATTCAAATTGTTTCATTCGATTTTTCGCGTCATCGTCATTCGTTTATTTCCTTATTCTCTTTTTTTCCAGAGTTTCCATCTCAATAAAGCAATCAGATGAAATTGAGCGTATTTTATGTCACAAGTTCACACGATTCATGTGTCAAAGAGCAGATAGTTTCTTTATTCTCAGGCGTAAACCTCTTCCAGGTAAGGTTTTAGAAACGATTTTGGTCTTTTAGAGAGTCCTTCAATAATTTACCATTCTTCAAGCTAGAGGAGCATTTTTTAGGATATGATATATCGTTCTTAATCACAGCTTCACATACGGAGACAATGTATAAACACAAATTAGTCGACTTCTTGTTACATTTTATGCAGGAAATCGATAAGGTATGTATTTTAATCTTTGTTGAGTTTGTCAAAATTCGTTACAGCCCTAGCAATTAAGTAAATAGTGTCTGTGCCAATTTAAATTTATATCTAGGCCAACAGATGCCTATGAAGGCCTTGTCAGTGAATTTTGGACATGTGACTACTTATTTCGCTCGCTTTGACATAGACCCCTTGTTGATCTAAAATGAGCTTTTTTTTGATAGTCTGATAGCTGTCTTACGCCTTCCGGTATGAGAGATCTTAACAAACAGCTACCAAATGCGATTTTAATATAGCTTATCATTGTGCTCCAAAGCCGCTTTAGACTTCGATCGCTTTGTACCTGATCGTTCCTTCCTCTCTACTACACTTCTAGTTTTTCGTGTTAGTAATAGATTGTCTGAACACTTAACAGACTGAAAGAGCACTAGTTGAGATGGAATTTTTCAGTTCCTTCATTACATTCTCATAAAAGTGTTTTTCAGGTGTTATTGGCTTCTTTAAACCTCATTATTTTCAGGAAATTAGTGATATGAAGTTAGCTTTGAATGCCAGAGCTCGTGTATCCGCAGAGGAATTTCTCAAACGTTTCAATTAGGATTGCTCATTCAACGTGAATTATAGTGGCCGTCATAGCACGTGTTCAACCGGAATTTCTTTTGTCACATTTCAAATCACACGGAATGCTTTTTTTCTTCGAAGAGACACTTCTTTGCGTCTCTAAATTTTTTGCATCAAGCCGGTGGCCGCTTGTTTTACTGCCTCATTACTGTTCTGTACTATAAATCATATGGCATGTTTTACTTAGTAGCTTTTGATATTAATGCACACTTTTGTAGGAGTTGTTGTGCTTAATGTTATGACGTTAGATGTGATTTTTGTCTAGTTGTCAAAGTCTATGCTTTATTACAGCTATGCTCTTTATATACGTGGTCTTATGACATTCACTAGTGATAATGATTTGTTGTGTTTTCTTTCCAATTTTTTTTTTCAATTCTGCAGAAATTTTCTAGCAGATGAATGCGGCACTAACAGATATCGATAAATATCTTTTAAATTTATATTGTCAAACTACTTTCAAATAGTGGTATATCGTCCAAAATTCTGTTTTTTTTTACTCATAAATCGGTTCTTTATCAATGCAAATAACTGGTTTCTAGATGAGGTTACTGGTTATATTCACCGTCACTTCCATCTGCCTAGCACTGAACGAAATGGTGTCCACCGAAAAGAGTTTGTTCGCCGTTGAGGGTAATGTGCGTTGTGCTTTATGATATTTAAGTTCCTTCTTATTTCCTGTACTTTTGAACATAATCGTGGATTCATTTTTTTCAAAGCTCTGTTCTGGGACCTACTGTGTACCTACTCATTGTGGGATTACAAACTTTTTATCGTTGAGTTTGCGTTAGAGGATTAAGCAATAGTAACAAGTCATACAGCGGCGTGTTTCTTAGTGAAGAAGGAACATTTCATTTCACTTTCATCAAAGTTTCGGAGTTCATCTGTGAGATGCAATGTATTTCAGGTAGTGTTCCCATTGTCAGAATTCTCTGATCGCAAATGGGCAGCTAACTCACGTGTTCTCCTAAATCATGGGGAATATATAGGATTCGTTCGTGAAGATGGCTCTTTCGTGGTGGATAACGTCGCAAGTGGAAGCTATATTGTACAGGTGGGAACCTACTATCTTTCAACTTCCAGAGATTTTAGTTTCTTTTCTGTTATCTGTCGGCAAATGAAAAACGAGCCCTTTTGCTGGGCAACAATCGGAGGCTTATTTCTGGCTACTGCACTAAGTATTTTTTTTTTCAAAGACCTCCGAAAATAAAATCATGTTATACACTGGCCCCGTGTTTTCACCTTTACTCCGATGGAAACATGTGAACGTGTAGAGGAAATCCTGTAATACCAGATCCATAGGTTTTATCTGCAGTTTCTTCTGAGGCGCAGAAAAAATCGCGATATAATTAACAGATGTTGTGCTTTACATGTGTAAAACATCAACGATACCAATCGATCGCCGTATGAGATCGACGGCTAACATCTCCCCACCCTCCGCCTATGTCTAGCTCACATTTTAACCTAAAAACAACACTCGAGTTTGTGAAACTCAATATTATCTTCCTTACTACACTGCAATGAAGCGATAGTTCGAGAAAATAAGCATGGCGTTGAAATCCCCGAAACTTATGCTATCGAATGGTTCTCATAAGTTGAGCAAAGGATTCTATCCTCCAAGAAATCTGCGTGTGTGAGCACAAATGTTCTTCTTCTGTTACAGCGTTAAAAAACACTTATCATGAAAGGACCACGCAGCGTAGTAGCCAGAGATTTGAGCTTTCCAGTGAGTATAAAAAATGCAATGGAAAGTTTTTTGTCCAGTGAAATCAGTCGTTTCCTTATTTTTCGCGAGATAAGTAAGGGATGAAGGATAAGGCTCTCGACGTTGATCAATTTCTGAGGGATGGCGCCATGCATTCTTCAATTTCCAACTTCGTTTGAGATAAACGGAATTGAACAGAATTTCGTTACCTCTGCGTGTTTTTCGACTTTCTATTAAGATTGTAATATTCCAAGTTAATAGTTTACATTAGATGATTTCACCACAAAACTGATCGAAAGTGTGTGATAAAATCTGGGTTTTTGCTTCATTGTACTTTTGGAATAATTTTAGCGATTTTGTGATTCGCACACTCATATTAGTCTTTAATATGAAGCGTTCTCGGTCTTACTTTGTCTGACAGTTTTTTTTAAGGTAGAAAACGTTGATTTTGTTTTCGAGCCGATTCGAGTCGACATCACGGCGAAGGGAAAGATTCGAGCCCGAAAAACTCTCGGTTTTGCAGGTCGAGCAACTGACATTTTCTAGAGCTTAGTTGAGCCTTACAGAGTTTTTTTTTCAGCCTAACGTGGTCAATCAACTACCATACCCGTTGAAATTGAGCCCACGGGAGCCCACGAAGTATTTTCGAAAACGTGAAGAATGGCGAATCACCGATATGTTGATGAATCCTATGGTGTTAATGCTCGTTTTGCCGCTGGTGATCATGTTAATAATTCCAAAGTATGTTTTTCTTTGTTTTCGTTTTCTGGTAGTAGTTTCTGCTTATTGCATCAAAGAATTCAACTTATCGGTACAATTTCGTTCAGAGTTATCAAAATCTTAAGGCTAATAGTTTATCATTATAACATAATTTGAGGAGAATTCAATGTTTCTCTTGATAAGGTTATTGTTTACGTAAATATTTTTATAGAAATTTCTGAATAGGTTAGATTTACGCGAAAAATACTAAGCATCTTTTAATTTTTTCTCCCATGGCGATCTAATCCAGTACTGAATAATAAGGACATCCCGCTCTCATTATACGCTATCTATCGAATGTGGTCTATCGCCATCTAGGTTATTTATCAGATAGGTGATCTGTTACAGCAACTCGGTATGTATGTGACTGAAAAAACTACCCTTCGCAACTTCGAATAAGCCCAATTCGTTGACAAAAAAATTCCAAGGCAGAACTTAATAGCGTTTCGCTAGGAAACTATAAGCTCTTTCCATACTGTTGAGGCAAATTTGTTACTTCCCAGTGTCGCTCACAAATCGTTTCTCTTTTTTTTGTTAAAGCTCTTTGAACAGATGGCTATAATTGGACCTGTAGTTCGTTCAACAATGCTTGAATGCGTTATTTATGCTACTGCTGTGTTTGTGTTGAGATTTTCGGGAAGTCAGTTTTTTGAACTCGATTTTGAATATTTTTGATATCAAAAACGGCGTTTCGGAAAAATTATGCATCTTTTGAGAACTTCTGTAGTTCCTGCAAATCCGTAATTTCCCCGTTGCTTGAATGCTTTGAAAGGTGTCGAAAATCATTGTGTTGCGAAGGATGCACTCAAATCGTACCGTATCAAATCAGCGATTTTGATATGGTATAATGGTCATCTTGTTTATCGATCGTGAGGTTACCTATAATCATTTTTGTAAATACTGGGAAATATAATACCGCTGTAATGAGTAAAAATTCATACATTTCAGAATGACCGCCAATGATCCGCAGCTTCAGAAAGAAATAGCAGAAATGCAACTGCCAAAGGTACGCTATGGGTTTCAGTATAAATTTGTTTGCTGCATTTGTGGTTTTGATAAGGTGCTGCTTAATTGGTCCTTATTTTCAAGTACTGATTTTGGGTAGAACTTGAGAAGCTCATCTTAACCATATTTTCATTCAGTTATCTTCTTTTACATGACTTAGTTGTCCTAATTTGCTCTATGGACTCCAGCACTCTTACATTCTATTCGTTTCCTCGCATTCAGCTTTTAGAGTGGCCTGGAATATCTCACGTGTTGCTTCAGCTGCTTGAGAGTTTTATCTTCTTGGTGGATGTCGTAAAATGCTTCATAATAAGACGATCCTTCTTGCAATCTTGAAGGGAGCCGAATTAAGGCGTTTCTAGATGCTCAGTTGATTGATTGCAAGAGAGTAATGGAGAAGAGATCGATTTAGCATCTTCCTTATCACCTTGCTATTTGAGACATCTCATAACTGACCACAGTGTCACCCCGCCCTCCTTATATCTTCATACTAAATGAAAGGGAAACTATTCTGTGGCTCGCGCTTTTTGTGAGGGCGAACCGTCTTAGTATACAGGTAATGAAAATCGTTTTACTGAAGGCATACTGGTACATGTTTTCACTGCAGAAAATAAGCGATAGTATAGTATGTAATGTGAAATAGAATTTATGGTTTCCCGGCAAACATTCCAATATAGGAGAGTTGGCGGCGCAGTGATTCTGAAGCGGTATATCAGGAAGAGAGGTAATAAGCAAGTCGCCGGAATGATCCGTTCCGCCAGCACTCCGTGCAGTCAGTCAATGAACGAACTAGGGCACACCTCAACTCGGGCATCTCCAGGATTGCTTGGGAAATTTTCTCAGCTAGCGTGTCACGGTATTCATCGAGGCGACAAAATCCTCGAGGAGCAGCGAAGCACCACGTAAAATATTTAAAAACCTTTGTGTAGAATAAATGCGAGGAAACTAATCAAATACAAGAACCACTGGGATCTGCATAGTAAATCGTGGTGACTTTTTATACAAAATGAAATATTTGTTAGTTCAACGACATATAAATCGAATTTTTTCCTAGATGGACATGCCCGATGTAAGTGAAATGATGGCAAATCTCTTTGGTGGAGGAACTTCGAAGCCGAAGAAAAAAAGCAATTTCAGGTGGACAGCAGAAGAAAAAGTAACAAAAGTGTTTATCTTTTTTATACTACAACTTTCAAAAGTCATAAGAATCTTTTTCAGCAGGTGAAACGGGAATTTGATTCAAAACTTGTGAACTCAATTTTTGCTCATGGATTCGAAAACTGTTAAGATTTCTTCCTAGTCCTTCAGTCCTTCATATGTGCTATGATTCATTTTGGACGACGCAAATCTCAGTGTATTGTATCATATGTGTAACTTAGTGGCCAGAGATGTCTGTGATACTATTTTACTTATCTTATTGCTTCTTTTTTCTGAAGCTTAAATTTCATATGCTGATTTTCATTTCTGTTGTTGACGCGGTATGCACCAGATGTCTAAGTTCAGCACGACGTTGCCAATGGCAACGGCCTTTGAGGATTTTGCGCTATCCGTGTGGTTTCCAGATTTTAATGTTTTACTCATGTTTGTTGTATTCCTAATTTCTTTTGATTATGTGATAAAAACTCACAAGATTTATTTCTGCACACGTATCTAATTACGGTTTTTTTGCTTCTTTTTCGAACAAATTCATATGAAATCTTCATACCTAATTGTAGCCTCATAGATGGCAATACTGTAACAAAACTGATGTAGATAAAGCTTATCAATCTGGTCGATCTAACTAGAAAACTCCTTTTTAGTTGAAAAATAGGCGTATATCCCATTAGGATGATTACTTCATGGTTGTGAACATTACTGCCACTTCCATTACGATTACGAAAAATATAAAATATTTTATATTTCGATTCGAGTGTTTTCTTAAGACCACAGCTCAAATTTCAATATGCCTGATAATCATTTTTTGAGCCACGCATGTCAGTGGTCTGTCAATGAGGGCTGACTTATAGAGCCCGATACACGCGTTTCGGTCTTGCGGTCTCGTCAGTCGGGCAATTACCCTTTCTCGTCTCTTGCTAATCTCTGTGGGTTAAGAGTACACTAGAATCGAAACATATGATATTTTGAATATACCAGCCGAGAACAATCGAGTGTACAACACTCTGTATTCGGTGAGATTTTCACTGAACATAGAGGGTAAAGCGTTTGTCGTCGCTAAATCTCAGTGTGGGGACTGGAGCACCCACAGAGATTAGCAAAAGACGAGAAAGGGTAACTGCCCGACTGACGAGATCGTAAGATCGAAACACGTGTATCGGGCTCTATAAGTCAGCCCTCATTGACAGACCACTGACATGCGTGGCTCAAAAAATGATTATCAGGCCTATAAAATATTAGTCGCTTAGAAAGGGTCAGTGCAGAGGAACACTGGTGGAGGTGGGTGTCCAAGAGCTTAGAATAGGTTTTTGATGCGTGGTTTATGTGTAGCTAAGGGATACGGTCTTGTTTTTTCAGTTGATTCGTCCGAATTTGAAGGTCGACATTGAGAGGAACTCATAAGAATCTTTATACTAAGAATGAGAAAGCGGGAACGTTTGAGCGCGAGTTCATCTCTTCGACTTCATAGTTCCTCCTGATTCTAATGCTTGTCATAGAAATGTGGATTCTAAGAGTTGTACATAGATGAGTGGGAGGTTGTTTAGCGCAACTGAACACGCCAAGGGAAAGTTCGTGCTCAGAATTTTTTTTTCTTATGCCAATGGAAAGGAGAATTTGTGTTATCGATCCAGCCAGACGCCTATGCCAAGTTGCTGGAAACGGGAAATTCTGGGCTAGATGCTGAATTTCATCGGCACCGTAAGGAGAAAGTTTTACGAAGACGAGGATCAGATCAGGAGCTTATATTCGATACTGTGAGAATAAGGAGTCTTCCGAAGACGAAGAGCAAATCAGCAGCTTGTAGAGCATTTAGCTTTCGATTATATTATATATTTGTCTCATGTAAGCGTTTGTACGTAGAAGAAATAAATGTATGATAGTAATAATAAGAATTGAGGATGATCCATCATCGAACAAGTATCCTGCACTATTCTACCGGATACATGAGTTTTTATCCTATTTTCGTTGAATTTTCCCAGTACATAAATTCATGGCAAAATAATATCGCTTCATGCTTACTATTTCTCATGGGCTAATCTCTCCACTACACACGTCATTGGTAATTCCCAAACTGTTCTGAGTCACCTTCCACCTGTATGAAATGTGTTCTCATTCGCAGTATTTCCCTTGTTATTTATGTCTCAAGGCTCCATTCGGCTACGGAACCACCGGGTTGATCGTTAAACAGGATAATCCCCGGTTTCGTTTACGGCTGTCGCATTTCTATGGAAAAAAGGCGGCATGCCGCCCTGACAATTGCGCAACTAGGCCAGAAACTCGATAGAACAATAGCACGACGAACTCGTCAAGTGGGCGAAGTATCCAAGCACCGTCATCCTTACTAACTAGGCAGTTTTTGAATCAGGCGGAACAATCTCGAGAAATTCGAAGTTTTTTCTGAATCGGCCTGTTTGATTTGTATGATCAAAAAAGGTACAAAAATTCTAGTACTGTATTTCTAACTTGTCAGAGAGCTTGGTGATGGAGTTTTGGTGGAGGGAAATCAAAACAGATAGACAACAGTTCTTGAAGGCTGTTTGTCACTGCTCACGGATCTAAGAAAGCAATAAAAAGATTTTTGCCTATAGCGCAGATGGCAGATTCTACGGTAAAAACGATGAAACCCAAAGAACTCTCTAACAGCACTGATCTTTCCAAACTTGATAAGGGGCCTGCCTGAGTAATTCTAGGTCTCTGTGCGTAATTCAAAAAATCTACCCATATTCGATGCGACAAATGGTCCGAGGGCAGTGCAACGATGCGAACGAATTCTCATCAATGCCTTGTGATCGATTACGGTAGTCGAGACGAAAGATGCCGACAATCGCATTATTCACATAACAAAAGCGAACCTCAGTCAGATTACGGTAGCTGGAGACGTATAACCTCTGTTTTCCATAAGTACGTTTCCTTTATCACAATCCACATTTAAACGTTTTGAGGCATGAGTCCTTTACGCTTTTTTCAGATTTTCAATAGTTGTTGGATAGCTTGAATCTCGGAAATTTCAGTGATTTACTTGAATTTTGAAAAAACCTTAGTGCCGTACAGCAGCGAAGATAAAATTGAGTTTCACACTTCGCACATACTGTCGCGTGTAATTTCGTCATTAATTTGGATAACTTTTCTCCGCTTCGTATTCTAGATTTTCGTACTGGGATTGTAAAAGAACTCTCTTTCATCCTATTACGGGTGTGTCCTTTTCAATTTGATCTAATACCTCCAAATAAACCCTCTACTAAACCTAAGCTTATGCAACCTCAGCCTAGAAGTGCGAAAAGTAATCCCGTTATTGTTATTTCAGCGATCTGTGAAAACTTTTCAAAAACCAAATTTAGCTTCACAATCACTGGAATTCAAGCTATCAAACTACTAAAAGGAATTGAGATGAAGTTGACGCGCGGTGCCTCGGTGCCGTTTGTTGCAAATGTTGCAAAATCCTATCCACATAGCCGTTTATATAGCGCAGCCAAGCAAGAACTGCACACAAGCGCGACTTCAAATTTCTTTTTGCTGCCATAAGCACAATTTGAGGGCCATTTCAAAAACTAAGTTCGATGGTAAAATTGCTAAGATTCAACCATTGTGTGTCTGATCAAAGTCTGATGAAAAGCGGAGAAGATTTTCGCCGCAAAGGGTTGAATGATGTGTTGAGATAAAGGAGTTTCTACAAGAAAAAGCTTGAAAAATTAGTGTAAGCACCAGATGGATCATTAACTTTTGCCGCAATAGATAGATAGATTAGTGAAAAACTTCTATTTACTGATTTTTCTAATAATATGAGTCTACGCATCGTATAATGATTCTATCGCTTTTCATGGTGAGAATCTCAACGACTATTCACCCATTGTCCCTTTATGCACTTTATTTTATGTATCAGCTTGAACCACATGTTAGGGACAAAAAAATATCAACGAACACGCATCCATTCCGTATCTCTCAAACATCAAGCTACTGTTCAGTGGAAACCACGAATAAATCTGCGCTATCACCTGAATTCTTTGAATACCTCTTCATCCGACTGCTTTTATCGACCTCACTCAAAGCCAGTTATAACCTGACAATAAGACAGCATATTTTGAGCCTTTTATGTGGTCTGGTGTGGCACTTATACAGTAATAAACAGGCCTGTTTCCCCTTTCAGACTCACCAGTAATACGGTGCCCACCGGCTCAGCGATCCCGGGAGATATACGCCTACCAATAAAAGAATCGACGCCGAATCATGATATCACCGCAATCAGGTGCTAAAATCCCCCGAAATTGCAGTGACCAGCAGTCGAGTTCAATCCTGTGTAGTACTGTATAAATGCCATATCAGGCCTCGTAAAAGGCCCGAAAGATATAGTCATATTATCGGATTATTATTGTTTTTGTGCAGGGTCTACAGAAGCGTCGAACGATGAGGTATGATTCATTATACTAGCCACGAGTTCGGCTGTTGGCCATTGCAATGTCGATGGACTTTATCTCTTGACTTGCGGTGATTTGTTATTGCGGGCAATTCTTATATATATATATATATATATATATATATATATATATGGAGCGCATGTGGCGCAGCGGTTAGAGGTGCCCTGCGTCGCACACGAGGTCAATGGTTCGATTTCGCGCTCATGCCCACCAAGCCATCCATCCCTCCGGGGTCGGTAAATGGTACCATGCAGGTCTCAGACTTGTCTGGGAGGATAAGCAGCACTGACTCGGCTCAGCGGGAGGCCACCGCGAGTCATTGTAAAGGCCAGATATGCATTCAATCACCTCAAACGAAGTTAGAAATTGAAGTCGAATGCATGGCGCATCCCTAAGGGATTGATCAACGCCGAGAGCTTTATCCTTTATATATATATATATATATATATATCCCCCTGGGATTGGCTGAAGCGAAGGGCACCGTATCACTGATGGGCTTGCAAAGGTGAAACAGGACCTGTCTAGTATTTTTTGAATATCTCAGAAGATTCATAGAAAATTACTTTTATTTTTCTAGAAAGTCAACCATCGCTATTCGCAGCATCTACAGATCATCCTGTTACGCATTCAAACATGGGTTTTTTCTCCTCCCTATCGCAGATGCTTGGCGTTGGTCGACGGCAAGTAAATGTAATAGTGGTCGGTCTCGATAATTCCGGAAAGGTATATTTGATCAGTAAATTGAATTTGCAGAGACTACTTCTGAGTTGATGTTTATTTTTCATAATCATGCTTCTCCTTATTCAACAGTAGACAAAAATATGTGCCATAAAGACTATTTTCTATACTTTTGTGTGAATTTTTCATCATATGTTATGAAGATTCGACTACAATGAATCATCAGAACTCTGATTCTTTTGAAAATGTTTCTGTGTTTTTTGAATCCACTCTGTCTGATCATCTAGCCATTTGTCGTCCAGTCGTGTCTTCACGTCACCTACCTATAGAAGACTCTTGGATGACGATGACGAAGTTTGTCTTCTTAAGTTAGCTCTGCCGACGTAACTCAGTTTATATATCTTAAATGGTGTTTGATCGTGTTTCTCGTCATAGCTGAGATGTATCGTAAGAAAATGATGGAACTTCCAGGCTGTTTTCTCAGTTTGAAATATGTGTCTTAGCATCACTAAGAAGCCCGAAAGATGTTATGCGTGTTGCTTGCGTATGTTACTCACTTAGTAAAAATTCCCTGTCAACGAATTACACATGGCACGCAACGTAACAATAGTTCTATAAAGCCGGCTTCCATAAAGCCTCGTTGTAAAAAAAAAACAGGGTTTACTTTAATCCGTCATCTACACGTATTTTCTCACGGTTTTATTCCTATTGAGGCTATGGAATTGTTGTCCGAATGGAGTACAAGTCAGTTTGACCTTTCTAAGCTGAGGATGGTTAAACCACCGAAACACCAACCATTATCGTTACAGTACTTAATGAATTTCACTGATAACACTTTCGTGACTGCTCATCAAGGAAACACATAATCGTCTAGCCATAGTTGATCCTGGAAAAAATTTGTTGAACCAAACGCTAATTGTCATCCAACTTTGATCCGCTTTTTGGCGTCAATAGATACTCCAAACGTCAGGAGAGGCAAATCGCAACGTCTGTCCTTTTTATAAGGCCACTCTTGAGTGAGAATCTCCATTTGATCTGTGCTCCACCTCAGTGAAATCGACACAATGCGACTTCGAACACCTGCATCACGGTGACGATCGGCCGCGGATCATCTGCTCGAATCAGTCCAGCTCTGAAAAAAGAAGACGCCGAAGCATTATCCGACTGAAGTTATTACCAATCCCGTGTCAGCTCATTTATTTAACAAACTATTATGTTTTAATAGTCTTGAACCACTCTCTTGCTCGTCATCCGTTACCGTTCACTCAATCATCAGAAAGTTGCCGCAAGCATTTTTTTGTAGTAGTTCGACGTACAGTACTTCTCGAAAAGCTTCTCTTTATCCTGGTGCATTACTTAATCGTTTCATTCTTGTAGTTCCATTCCACATGCTACCTGTCGTCTTCGGTCAATCCTTCTGTGGTCATCTCACATCTATGTCGGTCCCTCTTTTTTCACACTATGAGCTGAACTTACTCGATTTGAGCACTAAATTTTCAAAATTGGTCAACGAGATTCTATCACGTAGTGATGTTATTAATGATGGCATGATTAACCAGTTGACCTTAAGAATGCGATATAGTGCATTGAAGTTGAACGTAGTTACGTATAATGTTACTTTTTTATCATCTTCTTACTACGCCGTAGCTGTTTCTTTTTACTCAATATCAATGACATCCAAAGTGCCTTTCAGATTTCTTTACACTCATTGATTCTCGCCAAATATGGCATACTATTTGCTAACATTTGTATTCGTAGCTAAGGAGAGGTTTACACATTATACATCAAGGTGGGAATATAGTTGCTGTAGTCTGAAAACAGTAATCTTAAGACGTCTTCACGTCATCGTAAAGTGTCACAGACGTGTAGTGTGGGCACGAAAAAGCTCGTTGTCTTATTTCTAGGCTCACTGCAATACAGCAGCGATTCCAGGCATAAATCTGTTATCAACTTCTTGATTCCACCAGTTCGAAGAAAAACTCTAGGTGTTGTGACGACATCAGGAAACATAGAGGTTTCTCCACTAACGCCGTAATACAGTCTGCATGCAAGCAAACTGATCCATGCAAGGTGAAACGTCGCCTTTATCTAAGCTTAACTCCAGTTCTCAGTTTGAATCTTGTCCACAAGGTAGTGACTGGTCGTGACGAATTATATTCTTGTAAGTCAATTCTCCACTCATGTTTTATGAAGGTACCTAGGATTTTCAATACTTCAGATAATTTTTCACCTTTTCCAATAATGATGAGATTGTTAGGTAAGATTGCTAAGATGAAAATCTACTAGCACATTTATTAGTTGATTAAAAAGAAGAAGTTTTTCTAGACGACAATGTTGAACTATTTACGAACTCCGGAAACGAGAGCAACACAAATTGCTCCAACAGTGGGATTTTCGGTTGCAAACTTCACCACAGACAACTTCAGCTTCATCGCTTTCGATATGGCCGGCCAAGGTTTCCGACTTATTGCAGTAATTTACTGGTTTTATTGGTAAAAATTCAATTGCGTAACTTGTAGCTTTTCTCTTTTCCTTTCTTTGTTATTTCTTCTTTCTATCTTTCTTTCGTAATTATTTCACACTCATTCTTTCCTCTTACTTCTCTGTACGTTAATTTTCAAAAACGTTTGTCGGCAGCACGTTTCCTAATTATAGCTCTACTGATCGTAAATTTGTATCTTGTTGTGACTGTAAACTTTAGCCATAAGGATATCCACATGGCGAATTGCCTATGGCTATAGTAAATCTTGATCAAATTTACGATCATCGCTCAGTCGAAAAAATTATCCTCAGGAGTGAAGCGGGGATTACCGCCTATGTGATCCATTCCACAGTGCTCATAATAAAAATCGAAAGAGCTGGGCAATGCATTGTTCGTTTTAGTGTTTAACGCAGTGATTAGTGGTGCTCTTTATTATACTTATTGACGTTCGTACAACCCTTACCAAGCCAAGCCTTCCATCCCTTCGGGGTAGTCTTAGGTTAGTACTAGACTTGCGTCGTTGCACGAGTCAAAAGTACGCTTGATTATTCACAATACTACAACTGGAGCCGAAGTCATGACGTAGCTCTTGAGGAAGGATCAACGCCAAACGCTTTATTCAATTGCTTCGATATATCTAATCACTGAAAAAATTAGGCAACAACTTTCCATATCACAATCCACTGCTGCATAGTCGAGACGCCAAACAAGACCTCTCGCTTCATTCGTATCATCTGACAATGTATCTTTGAGCCTTTTATGAGGTCTTTCACGGGCACTTATCAGCGCAATACACGTGTTTTGGTCTTCTAGCCTCGTCACTTGCACGATGTTTTACATCTAAGTCAATCCCTTTGTGGGCGAGAACCCCCACATGGAAAGGAATGGATGACGCACATGTTACGCTGCCGCGTGTGAAGTGAAAATCTCACTACAGATAGAGATATCGCTATATGTCCACTGACATGATCATCAGGCATTGTAATGGTGAACAGTTGATTGCTCAAGGCTAGTAAAGTTGATAATACCTTCTTATTTAATTGTTTTTTGAGACCTCGCCTAAACTTTGTAATCTGACTTTGTGTTTTTGAGCCTTTATGAGGTATTTTATGTTCAGTTATACAGTGCAATGCACTTGCCTTGAGCGATCGACTAACGAGTTTTCGACTGCCAAGCCCTGAGCAATCGACTGCTGAGCAATCGACCTGTTAACCACTACAATGCCTGGTGATCTTGTCAGTGGACATATAGTGATATGTTATCTCTGCAGTGTGTAAAGTGAGATTTTCACTTTACATGCGGCAGTGTGATATGTCCGTCGCCCATTCCTTAATATGTGGGGGTTCTCTCCTACGAAGTACTGGCTCAGACGTAAACACACGGTGCAAGCCGAAACGTGCGTATAAAATCATGTAAGTGCCTATATGTGGCTCAAAAACACATTGTCAGATTAATTGTATTGACCACGGCGGTAAAACAGTCGAATTTGAAGGTATGTATTCTATTCATATCACATTCAAATATGCGAACGATACCCATTTAGGAAAGTATCGCAATCTATGGGAGACGTACTACGTGAATTCACAAGCGGTGATTTTTGTTGTCGATAGTTCGGATCGACTACGTATGGCTGTAGCCAGAGACGAATTATGGATGATCCTGGACCATAAAGATGTTGCCGGACGACCGGTGATTTTCTTTGAATTAAAAAGTGTTCTTTTTTCTTCTTGTAATATCAGATATGCTACTATCGCTATGTTCGACTATTTTTTTGCTAGTCTTCTCTACTATTTCATAATCGTATATTATCATTCACTCTTCGATTTTCATTTCTCTGCTCTCCGTCCCACGTTTTTCAACATTAGAAGCTTTTTGCTATCCTTTTTCCTTTACCAATTGTTTTAGTAAGTTAATGAAAGAGAAATTCTACCAAGAATATTTCCACTTAGGTTCCAATCTTAGTTATGGCCAATAAAATGGACGTTAAGGATGCGATGACATCAGCGGAGATTTCGACCAGTTTAGGTAATTCTCTACCCTTTTAGTAAAAGTGTCATTTATTAGATTTTCTTATTCTACAAGTACAATTCTGTTTCGTTTGCTAATTACTGCTCGCAAAACAATTTATCATTTCCTTATCATTCTTGAGGTATCTAATTCTAAAAGGATTCTCCTAATTCTTTTGATTGTTTGAAATTATATCGAATGTAGTAATAATGATTCTTTGGTAAAATGATTCACCACCAACAAATTCTATCCTCTGATAGAAGCTGAATCGTTTTATTAAACTCTAAGATATGGAAAACTATATGGAAAACAGGAATTTTACGAAGTTTATTGTTTTGATGATTTATTAATTTCGATGAAATGATTTTCATTGAATTTAGGCTTGGATCTGATCCGAGGCCATAAGTGGAATATCCATGGCACATGCGCACTGAATGGCGCTGGTATTCAACGGGCGCTTGAGTGGTTGTCCAAAGAGATGAAATCCTATTTGGATTCACAAAAACAATAGAAGTCAATAGAAGAGCTATTTTTCTTGTTTATCAGCATTAATCAATAAAACTTAAGCCCTTTATTACTGAAATCACACAAAAATCATCTGCGGCTTCATGAATCTAGTGTCACACATTACTATATATGGATTACGAAATGGTGTTAATATATGAACAAACTATAAACTAGAAAACACATCAGTCATCAATTACCTAGTATCTTATCGTCTTTCAAAGTAATATTACCAAACAATTGTTTATTTCTAAGCATCTTTGACGAATTGCCGCCAACTCAGCACGCGACATTTACAGTAATACGATCTGCCCTATGTCCGATTGTGCATTGACTGAAAAAATCTAAAAACACATATTGTACTATACAAAGAGAATTAGGCTACAATAGAACAAATTCTAATGCATCTGAATAAATATACAGATACTAGCAAAAATTTGAAGTTCCAGACCTTGCAAATGTGAAATTTCATGTCTTTGTTTAGTAGAGAAATTCTCGGAGGCACTTTGTCGTCTTTTATGCCACACTCTAGAAAATATCTCACTTGTTCAGCAGTGCCCAGTTGTTCACCAACATGTATGAATAAATGGAGAAGTAGCGCAATTTACCGCAGTGCAGGTGGCCGACAATCGCTTGATAGCGGCATTTCAGATGATTGTGTAATCGGAGTTTACAGAACTTGCCATTGACCTGCTGCTATCAGGAACGAAAAGAGTAATGTAAAGACACCGTATTTCGTCACATTAGCGACAACCCTCAGATCTAAAATGAAAGAATGAATAACGTTTTCGGCTTAAATCAACTCTCGAGCAACGTGTCATGTATCCAACTTATAGGCATCATTGAAGGGGCTTGGAATCATACCAGCAGCCTATCGATGTAACAAGTTAGTACTGCTATCCTCTCAAACAAGTTTGGTATCAAGTTGCAAGCTCTGATGAGATGGATGATTTGGTGAGATTGATGCGTTCTGTGGAACCAATGATTATTCTATTTCAGGCACCTTTCACCACTCGAGCTCTATCCTCGCAAATCTTAATTCTTAACTTTTTTAAACCTTTCCATGTTTGATTTTCCAAAGTGTTAACATGCATGAATATTTCGTAAATTTTGCTCCCGAATGCAAAACGTTTGATAACTTCCAGAAACAGTTTTTTTACTGCTCAAGCACCGCGTATGTATAATGTTTGTATATGCCCCAGATAAAAATTTTCTTAAATTCGCCAATTAATAAAGAAAGAGCAACGCTCCCTTCCTCTGTTTTTCGTTCATGATTGCTCCACATATCGACAAAAACGGTATAGTGAAGCGAATGCTCATTGGACCACAGAATGAGAAGGGAAGATTTACAACACCAAATTGTTTTTGCTATTGTAATAATATTGTTCTTTATTAGACTCAATGGTAACGGTACAAAAAACGAATATATCACATCGAGCGGGCTGCACTAAAATATCTTCTAATCTACTACATCATTTTCAGTCCTCCTCAATCGGTCCCATTCTTTTGAGTAACACGATTAACATGAACTTCGGTATGAGCCTCTTTTCAAAATGTTTTATAAAGAAAGGTAATGATGAAAGCTTGCTGGGTCGTGACATGATGCATACTAGATCATGGTAGGGTTTTAAATGAAAGTGTCTCTATCAGCTCAAAGCTCCTGAAAGCATTAAGAAACATAAAGTGCTGCTGCAGTCTTTCTACCTCCATACTCGAGCATTCACCAATAACGACGAAACCCTAAATCTTAAAAAATGTTGTAACAAATCTGGATCAAATTAACAGAGGGCGTTCTGATCATCCGAACTCCTCACAGAACTAACATTCAAACCACAATGTCAAATAAAATTTTCATAGTTATACATCTAAGAGTAATAAGTGCTCAAAAAAAAACATCCGATCTCAGGCTGTGGTTGAACCCGATAACACCCGACTGGGAGCGCGTGCTGCTACTACAACCACCAAGATCACCGATTTAGTTTCCAACTCTTTCTTCCGTAAATCCTACCACAGCTGTCAGTAATCAGCCTCTGACAGAATTAATTTGGAAGGCACTTATCGACATCAGAAACTGTTAAGCTGAGAGCTGGTCGAATTGCATAATATATGATATCTTTATGTTTACTGCTTTTTAACATTGTCACAATGCCGTATTTATACACCCAAGAGCATTAAGTGGTCCAAAAAGCACTTGGCCTTAAGAGGAAGCCGAATCGGCATTTCATCCATAACAGGAATGCGTGCTATACCTCACCACAGAGGCCACTCCTTTGATACCTCTCTTTTTTTGATATATCATATTGTAGCCTATATGATATTGATATGTCGATAACACCGATATGTGCTTACCGGACCCATCAAAGGTGCTTTGCTGGCAGGTACAATAGGATATGGCGAAGAGAGAGTAGTAGCGAAGCAGCGGGCTCGGTGTTGTAAGTGTTGCCACGAGCCCTCGGCATGGCTGAAAAGTGCTCTTCTAGAAAACAGGAAATGGAAAGGCTCAGGAAAATTTTACATAGGTGTTTTGATCGTGATCATTTACTTTGCAGCTGCATTAATCATATTAATGTGATATTGTCGTGCAGAATATGGCATATTGCCTATTAATGATTCCAGAGCATTTTCTTCGCCAGTCACTCGTGGTAGGGAATTTTGAGGAAACGAAATCCAACTCAATAGAACAGAGCTATCCAGTCGCATCAGTTACCAACTGACGGACTCCATGCAATGTATAATTAGTAATAAAACTCACAGCCATTGATTGATGATGTTTTTTGATGTGACCGCAGCGCACAGCTTTTTGGAGCAGATCCTAATTCGTTGGCAATTGCGTCATCGACAAGAACAAGGTCGGTGGCACATTCACAAACTGGACACACTGGAGAAATGTTGCTCATTGTTCAGCCTAAAATTAGGATAATTTCTCTACAAAAAATGGTAGTGATTTTTATAGCCTTTGAATACATACGCACCGTGTGAAACCCGGCTGAGTGCGCCCGCTTACACGAAACTCTTGTTTCACATACCGTAAACCGACTTTCCTTTGATCTCGTCAATACCACTCAATCCTGTTTTCCATGCCAATTAAGCCTGTAGCACAATGTTGTCGATGAAATGTCATTATGATAACTTTTCGATGAGCTGCGTCTTCATATCCAAGTGTTCAAAGTCATACTTGATGTCGTCTCTTTTTTCTTGGCATGGTTAGATGAGAAATACACCAGCGTTAGAGAGACTAAGATATAAGCAAAATTCTGAATTTAATTAAGCTCTGTACCCGCAATCACGTTTACAGGTTGCTCCTGTCCCATCCAGTGCAGTGTAACGAATGTAATTACTTCTCTTCTCCCAGCCATGTTTCAACCTTGTCAGTGCTGTCAGCAATAACTCGCCCACATGAATGATCTAAAAGGCATAAGGAGAATCTTGGTCCATTTGGGATTAAGCTGCACTTGAATACTAACTATAAAGTTAGAACAATGTGATTCAACTGCAGTCTCAGCTTCATTGACTCTGATGTCGACTTACTCTTCTCAGATCGTTGCTCGATGAGATTCTTGTCAATAATGATAGAGTTGAAACGTGGACGAGAACAAGGCAGCTCAGGGGTGTTGATTCGTTTAGGAAAAAACTCGTAATCCGGCGGAAAAGGTAATCACACATTTGAAACGCACATTGGGTTTAGCGTTTTGCTCACACCTCGTATGACTTCATTGTGGCAGCTGAGCAAAACGTTTTTCCCGCTATAGTTTTGAGATTGTCAATATTGCCCCTTCTACTTGCATCATCACTTAGAGTGGGTCGAACACACAGCAATTTGTGGGTTGGACTGTTAGAATTGGGGCTACTGTGACTGCGACTATTTCTCAGCATTTTCAAGTCCAGATTTTTTATTTTTTCAATAACTCCTTTTCAAACTTCCACAAGCTAGTAGTGATAATGTTTTTATTTTATTCTTATTTTACACGACCTGTCATGACATTTTACTGCTCAAATTCTCGTGTTTCTAGTATTCACTTGGTATCCTCGCATTCCCAATGGTCTTCGAACGTTGCGCATGTTGTTTCGACAGCTACTTGAAAATTTCTTTTCTTCAGGAATGTTGTAAAATCTTGTTCGAGTCAAATCTCCTTCTAACCTAATATAGATAGGCCAACACGCTCACAAATAATTATATGCAAGAGAGTATGTGGAATGAGGCTGAACCAACAAATGGTTTCCTCATAAATTACTGATAACATGCATCATTAACCAGTATACCACAGCCCTCTAGTAGTAATTCTAGTAAGTAAAAGCAGTATCTTCCATACTTAAAGCAAATCAATTGCTGAAAAATTCTAAGTTACACCGAATTTTCCCTATTGAAATGTGAAATATTTAATTTCATCAAGTATCACAGATCTCTTCTCTCGAAAACAAACAGGTCGCCTCGCATAGCCTACAGAGTATCCGATGCTGTATTTTGTTTCAAAAGCTAATGATGGAATCGGTGCAGTAACTGCAGATTGAACTGTTACTGTAAACTTTACGTAAAATTGAAAATGGAATGGAGATGTTAAGAAAATCGGTTAGTTAGTTAATTTGTAATCAGCTATAACTGTATCAAAATAAAAACAATATGATAGAAAAAAGACGAGATAAATGTACACCGATGTGACCTCGAACATCATAAATCAGTTGCGCCAACAGACTACCAATCATATTCCGTTAGTCAATTCCTTTTATTGTACCGCTTTACAAGCAAGCTGATAAGACCTACTGTTTACGGTAACATCATGTTCAATTCGTATTGTGGTAGTGGAACTAGAATTTGGTCGAATTGGTTGGTCCCATGTTCCATTTCTTCTGAATTGCAGCTCCCCCTGTACAACTATTCGATCGGCGCTGACTGGCTGGACAAACGGTTGGCTCTGCGGGTTGTAAAGAAAATCTTTCTAAGAGACATCTTACATTTACTACCAAGACATTCCGCTGCTTGCTCAGTCTTACACTTTAATCATATTTTTTCTGCTTCGTCTTTCGAGGTAGACCACACACACACAGAGTTGTTCCTCAGAGGATTCAATCAAGACCGAGCCATAATTTCTGAGTTATTCGTGAGCTCTTAACTCATTCTGTTTTCCTCAATTATCTCCTAATGACTCCTTCATGCACTTCATACCAATGAGCTAAATTAGACCGGAACCAGTTTGTGCCTAAATTCAGTTGGGTCAATTCCTTCGGCACCCCTAGGCGATGACCCCTGCAAGTGCCGTACCATGCCTGGTGCCCCCGTTTTCCGTAGGCAAGAAGGCGTGACTTGAACTTGTAATCATTTGGCAAGTGTGCTGCCTCATCCACAAGTTCTGTTTGATTTAGGTTAATGTGAGCGTTAAGTCGTTTACTTAAGCCAAATTCGAAACATATCTCGAAGTTTTTGTAACTTATTTAAAATCCATCTGCAATAATTTCTCAGTTCAAAGTGTGTTTCATAATGATTACCGTTGTGTTAGTAGCAATTTTTGCACTTTTCCAAATTCCTTATCTAATATCTTTAGGAGAAAACTTTTTCGAAATCAATCTTTTTTGCTCTCATGCTTCCTTTATATTCGTAAATTAAGAAGCAACAGGAAAAAATACCGTCTGCAATCGAATAGTCAGTGGTCCTGAAATTAAGCTCAACTCTCAAAGTAGCATTTCAACTCCTTGTGCCTTTCCTTATGCTGCACTTGTTTGATAGATAAAACCTATCAAGATCTACACACATCTGGTAATAATCAAAAACGTCCTTCATCTGAGATTTTTTAACCTTTTGAATGCTTAAATTTTTCAAAAAATTTTTCAAAGATGCTTTGTTTGTTGAAGACTTCTAGTTGAATTTTTTGAGTTCGGTATTTCATTATTCAAATAGTGAATTGTGAATATAATTCCTAGAAAATGGAGTACAAAAGAAATGCGCAGTTCTAATGAGACGGTGAGAAGGTTGTTTTCGATTTTTGCAAAAAGTTTGAAATATTTGATACTTGATACATTCATAGAACATTGGAAAGCAAGATTGTTCACTGTGATTCGCTATGTGCTTACAAGCTAGGGAGGCTGCTCTCTGAGAATGAAAATTAATCGTTCAAATCACTGATCGTAACAAGTTGTCCATATATACCCTTCGTCAGATGTTTTTAATAACAGATTTTATACAATGAAACTGCTCGAATCCGAGCGTGGCGGCCTCTCATTTTTTCATCATGAACACTAAAAATAAGGACATACATGAAGCAGCATATTTTTTCTTTATTCAATACTTTGAAATTATTGTATTTCTACTGCCTTTTCGCAGTGTTATGATGGTACTTATATAACTAAGAGAATTGAGTGGTGAGCAGTGAAGTTTTTCCTCATTTATAACATACATATGAGATGCAAGGATTGAGTTAGTTTTTGCAAAAAATTTTGTAACAAATGATCTGCATCACTTAAAATCTAGTTAATGACCAAATAATTTCGAATGAATCTGTCTTCGACAAGAGCGATAGAATGGAAATTTAATAGTTGATAAAATCTGAGGTTCTCCTAGTAATCGAGGTAAGACTCATTCTATTATGAATGATTATTGGATTTGAAATGATTTCACCAGATTCTGCTCTTTTTATCTCGATCGTACTTCAATGCTCTAATTTTCCAGAAATGTTCGATTTGAATTGTTTTTTCGATTTGCGGTCGTCAGCAATTTATCATATAAAGTTGCTGTTAAACTCCTTATTTGAATTATTTCTCATAGATCACCCGCTTGTGTGGTGTAGACATCCTCTATGATTCTGAACGGGGAACACCAATAGTGTGTTATCTGATTACAATATCTTCCACCACTAACATTTTCACACTCGTAGCTTTCGCCTTTGTGTCCGAGGATAGGGGGTACTGTCTTTGACAACATCGACAATCCTCTCAGGATTCAACGAAGCATAGGCGAACGGCTGCGCTCAGACGAACCGCCACTGCCGTTGTTCCTCACTCCTCCCAATCACCAGACGCTAGCCCATACCGCCTCTGCTAATCCCTTTTTGTTGTCGCTGATTAGCATTCTCATATGCATGAATCTCGGCTGGAGATATTTGTCTAGGTGTGGACGTTGACTCGATATTACTGCAATTTATGCGAGGTCATGACCTTCTCAAAACTTCGTCGCCACCAGAATTCTTTCCCACATGCTCACGTAACTAATCCGTGCTCAGAATTACAGCATCAATAGTATAGAATGGTTTGTCAGTTAGTTTTAGCGAAATATGCTCATAATATTCTGAATGTCTTGTGTCCATCTTTTCTGATATGGTTCACGTTTCAAGGCTGAAAGAAAAGCTTTGGAGTCGCGACACTTTGCTTCCTCTTCTTTCGCAGAAGTTTTTAGCATAAAGCTGCCTTGATAAAAAGCTGTTCACGATTGTCTATTAATACGGAAGGTGTGATACGTAGAATGGTATACCGCCAGAAGCTGAAGAAGTAATATGATGAGAAAGATAGCACTGACGCCACGCCGACAATATAAGTAATAATGGCTAATGCTACTGTTATTTAAGGTTTTTGGAGGATGACAGAAGCCAGCGGAAACAAAATCCGAGTAATGCTGAGTTACTCGTGTTTTGCAGAGAGTCATTATGAGATGAAGAGAATATTTAGCTTATTATAGTCTTAATTTCAGTCAAAATCTGTGTAACCAGAAGTTAGACATTAGAATATGTATTAGAAAATAATAAGGAGGTTACAAAAGTGGTAAGATTATGAAAAGTAAAAGATAGAGGAAGCGATTTACCTGGATATTGAGATACAAACTTTATGCAGGCAGTTTCAACACTACTGATTTAGAGCTTTGTCTGCTAATGATCTCATGCAAGATTGTAGAAATCGCTGTATTGTTGCTTTGTTTTTATTCATAACGTGTGAACTTTCTTGAAGAAATTTTTCTGTTCACACTACGATTCTTCTCCTCATCATCGTACGCTTCTCATTAAAACCTCATTTTCGACAGAAATTGTTGTTATTATATCAATATGTTCTCTCACCAAATACAGGAGTAATGTGAGGTAATAGAATGTAATTCTTAGGAATGAATGCCGATGGAGGTACTGAGAGAGATTTAGGCCGCCTAACAGTTATTCCAGTATAAAACCGTTTCTTTAAACCAGCAGTACGATAAAAAATTGCCATCCATATAAAGATGACAGTTGTGCTGAATATGAAAAATTTGCATCTACTTCCAAGAAAAACTTCGTGTTACCTAACCATCTATATATGTATACATATATATATATATTATATTATTATATTATTTATTTGTGAGCTGACTTCCAGATGTCAACGGTAAAAACCAATGGAGGTTGTGGTCTCCGCGTATGATTCCATTCTGGTGTCAACCACATAACCCAGCCGATTTCACAAAGTGAGTCTTTTCGCAGGCATTTCTAAACAGCGATACAACAAGTCATCAATCAGTTCTTTCGAAGGCATATTTATACCCAACAACAGTCTCCCTCGTTTAGAAAATGTCGTAAAAATTTCATAAAGTTGTCAACACTACTGCAATAAAGAAAGACCACGCCCATTACCAGTGCGGCGCGTACTGTAGCCGTCCGTCAGGGGCCAAGTCGACGGTGCAGGAAGATGGGCGTGGCCGGTGGTAGGCAAGAATTCGCCAGGCCAGGAATAGTTGTGTGCCTTTTCCAGTGGCATAGACGATAAGCATAGCATGCTACATCAGTCGGCGTTTGACGCACTTCCCACACAAGGATTCTATCCACCCAGGTGGCCTGCAGCACCTGTACAGCAGGACTCCTATCCAGAACCACCACGCTGGACATCTGAACATGTCTACCCGATGTTTCCGTTTGTACAGCCCGAGGTGAGACCTGTTTCCTCTCAGAAATTTGTTTGCATTCTTATCATATCATAGTGTCGGTGATTGACTCGTAACTGCGATGAAGTACTTGTTGGATGATTAAGAGGAGTAGCAAAAGGGAAAAAATTTTGAATTTATCAGCCTTCAAAAAGCAATGGTTGATTAAGCACTGGATAAAAAGCTAACCTAATATGATGGCGTATTTTGAACACCAATAATTAGTACCAAATGCCAAGAATCAGTAGAGAATTATTTCATTTTCCTACTAATGTATCTGCCGAACTTTTGTTAAGAATCGCCTCAATCACCTGAAACAAAGCTCAGATTCTAACACTGAATAAATTTACTAGCTTAGCCATATCCTTCCGATCCTTTTCCATCGACTTCTATGGCCGGACCTACCGACTATAAAATGAACACCTTTTATCCGAATACGATACTTGGTTCTGGCTATTCGGCAGACTACAACCAAGTAAGCAATTTTTCATTAAAAGTTCTTAGTCTTTTGAATTCACTACAGTGTTTTGTATGAATTTTTTTAACTATCACTGACCAGTGGTGTGTTTTGTTTGAGTTTTGAGATGTGTTGTTGACACAGTTTACAGCCCATTACAATACAGCATTGTAATTTGAAGACGTTGAGCCCTAATGTTTGAGTAATTGAATGACATGCATTCATAGAAAGTGGTTTGTTGGACCTCAATGTTATTGGTACATATTGATTGTTCAGGCAATCCAATGGAAAATGCCCTCAGTGAAACCCACGAAGCCGACGATGACGAATCCACCATATCGCACCGGGCCAGGAACAAATAGTGAGTACAAATCGTTTTAGACCTTCAGATGATTTTTTTTCCATCTCCTTATTTTCTCATTTCCTCCCTCTAGTTGAAGTACGAATCACAGTAAGGGGAAATGGGACGGTAGCGGAGAAACTAGTGAGCTGCGACACCTTTACAAAATGTTATTAGCTGTGATGATTGAAATAAAAAGATTCGCGACTAAGCATTTCACGTTGGAAGTAGATCTATGAATCCTCGTAATACCGTAACAGCATATCAATCGCAGCGGCATTTTAACATCGCAATATAATTTTTGTCACCTCGACTAGCGCGTAGCTTTGTGACACTTTCGACAGGAATTATTTCACTTTTTTTTATTGTTGATAGAGAATGTGCTTAGTGGCAGCGTAGTGGTGGCACGTTATCAGCTCGTCGAATGCAGCAGCTACTCCATCGGTGTCTGATAAGGCCTGTCAAGTGCCTATCTGAAAGATAATCGTTGATAATCGATTAGACGCTCGACAATGAGTGTTAATACTAGTTCTACACACTTATTATTCAACAAGCTGTCGAGCGTACATGCGAAAAAATCAATAAGCATAGAATGAATGGCGTGCTGCCGACGTGATATCCTGTGTAGACATGATTCTATACGTACACATGACATCTAACTAACAGTTGAATGATTAGGAATTCATTGCTATTAAATCTGATAGAATCGCTAAAAAAAAAGGTCGACTTGATAAGATTATACTTACTTAGCACAACAATAAAGAGAAAAAAAAGTAATATGGTGTTTTTTGCTCATTCAAGCGTTTTGATTCAAATGTGAACTATCGCCTACTCATCTGATTTCATCTACCACCTACTCTTTTTCATGGAAGGATAAGGTATGAAACAGAACCAAAGCGATATTAAGATATTACAAAGCACTAAACCTCACTTGGACTTCGAATCCTCGAATACCCTTTCTGTACATAACTCGGCTCAGTGCCTATTTGTGTTCATCAAATCACTGACATTGACGAGTGAATGCTGATGATATCTGTAGGGTCAAAATTTAGCTAGGGAAAAGACAATGTAAGGTTAGACACGGATTCAAGGAATTACTCAGATTCCGACTAGTTCACATTTAAACAGTCTTGTGACTGTCGCGTTGCAGTCGTTCTCAAAGAAGAAAAGGGTTCGCTTTCATCATCTCAGAAATTAATTCAGCATTGGTATGGTTTATGTGGTAGCCGGGCTACTGTAGCTGTACACTAAAATAGCAACTGTTCGTATGCGCGATGCCAAGGCGCAACTTTTTTCTTTGTTTGTTGTGAGGACGGAGTCTTTGTATAATCGGTCAGCTACCGTAATGTGGAAGTTTTTCAGATGTCCGAGTACGAACATCGGACAAATATCGAATGGTGTACTCCGATTATCAACGACTTGAACTGGAAAAGGTAAGTGAAAGATCAAAGTAGAAATAACCGGCAAGAATAAGGTTTTTTTTATTGTTGTTTTAGGAATTTTGTACCAGTACATTTGTAACGTCGGAGCGGAAGGCTGAGTTGTCCACGATGTTGAATCTTACTGAACGACAAATTAAAATCTGGTTCCAAAATCGGTGGGATTTTCATACTCAAAGGAATTCAAAATGTAATAGAATACTATGAGAAGTATTCAGTGTTGATTAGGACAATGTTACAAAGCTGGTGAAAACGAATTTATTCGACTAAACGTTTCGACGTCATCGTCTTCTTTCAGAGGCGATAATTCGAGTTGATTGACCGCGGTCTATAGATCATTGCGATTATAAGAAGTGCTCTTTAATTTGTCGATGTCTTTACTGACCTCGTCGTAAGGTTTTTGGTACGAATTTGGGTTCTCATTACGTCATGCAATAACTCATCATCGTCATCTTTCCTTTTATGTTACCGCTGGCCGCAGGTAAGATCACGTGCGGATTTTGTAAGCTGTGAATAGTAGTTGAAGTGGTTAGTGCTATTCCGGGTAGTTCATGTTATAATAGTGATTTGAAAAATGTTACAATACCCTATCCAAACTGCTTCTTTCTTTTTTACAAAACTAGCCATTAAATTGCTTTTGTTATCTTGAGACCAAAAAGTTTTCATGGTTAAGCATTACTTCCTATCACTTGAGTCACTATTCCATATTCTGGAGAAAGAGAAGCTTTTAACAGTACTCGAATTTTCAAGATTACAACCGATTTAGAGAAAACGTTACTGACCACTTTGTAAATAGCCATCTCTTTAGTATTTAGGAATGAGAAGGCTTGTTGGATGTTGCACTTTGTTGTGAGGCTTTTTCAAGGCTGAAATGTTACCCTAGTGTAGGACTATGCGGAGCTGCAAGCATTAATCATAAAAGCGCACTTGATCGAGATTAGTAGGTCGTGAAAAAAGTTCGTGCCGTTTTGATTCATTTATATCATTTTTGCGATTCCTCATTCCGAACAAAAAAAAAAACAAACCTAATAATCAAGGTACTATAGTTCGCGAGCACTTTCTAGACGTCCTTTCTGCAACCATATCATCGCCCCAGGCTCTATTAATCTTGTGCGCATCACGTCGCTTCACTAGCATTTTCCCCTACGCGTCCTTTCGTGCATGAGCAGCAGGCGAATTTGTTCTCAAGACAGCTCCATTTCAACGCAATCATAGACAAGTTCTATACCGAAATGTTCGCAAGAAAATACGCAGCAGGACAATACCAAAATCTTGCAGTATCATTGCAAAAATTAGATCAAAAAGCCAAAACAGTGCGAACTTTTCACAAAACTTATTAACACCAATTTTCCTCGTTAAATCAAAATATCAAGTTGTATGACCATAAAGGTGAAAATAAAATATTTTGATTACTTGATCATGCGCAAGCAACTACTAATCAAAGGTTCAAGGTTAAGGAAAGAATATCGATGCTTCCCAACTCAACTGTACATGTAACCATTTAAATTTCAAGATTCTTTGAATTTTGGCCTAATCTAGCCCACCATTTATTTAATTGTTACGAACTTGAGTGACCTTGTCGAGCAGCGTTTTCTTCACGAACAAACCATAAATGCATTTCTACGAACTTCGAGGCTTTCTAGAGGAAATTGCTGCGAGTTTACGATTGGATAATTGGGCGCTCGGATCGCACAACACTGCAGGACACGGTAGGCAGGAGGCGTGGTATTTAGGCAAGTGTGCGCGCATCTCCACGGAAATTTACGACCGACCTCAACGCCGCGTGAACGCTTTCCATAAACAAACGTTGTAAGTGAAACGAGGCCGCTTTGCTGGACGTCCAGAAGAGGCCAGAAGGCGAGAAGTCGTAAAACGGAAAGGCCAGATGCCGTCGTCGGCGATCACAAGCCACGTGAGCGAATCCCATCAAGAAATAACCACCAGGGGTTCGACAGAACGATCAGAAATTTCAATACCTTTTTTTGCCCACTCAGCCAGGCGATGAAGACCAGATATAGATAAGGATAGCGCTGATGTGACAAACGACATCAGTTGCTGAGAATCATCGCGGAAGCATTTATTTTCCGTATCGTTAAACAGCTGAAACTTTCAGACTGTGCAGAACAAATTGTGGAAGATTTTACAGTGTGTATCATAAAAAATTGTAAAATAATCATAAAATTTTGCAGTATGTGCCTAGTTGTATAGTGAACAACCAAAAACTGCCTGAATCTCGCTATTTCAGGCGCGCCAAGGATCGACGTGACAAGCACAAGAAATCCTGAATTGGAGCTATCTAGGAATCAGAGTGTGTTTTCTATTGTAGGCTTACAATTTGCAGTCAATTGCAGCGGTAATCTTATTGGATGAAAAAATCGAGATGAACCAAGTATACATTTGAACCCATTGGTT